>OENM01001075.1:17646-28872 GCA_900239745.1 Rotaria magnacalcarata | reverse complement strand
GGGGGGGGGGGTTCATGATGGAATCATTATTAGTATAAAATTGATTACAAACGATTCATATCAGCACAGGTTGGTTCCAAGCTTCAACATTAGCACAAAATAATTCATTACATTTGATATTAAATTCTAACGTTTCTGCGTATAGGTTATTATCCAATTTGAGGGTGTGGATGCACGTAATTATTTCATTTTTAGAGTTTGTATTTCTTATAATAGATTCCTTTCGAATCAATAATTAATCAGAAGTATTTTTCTAATCTATCTCTAGGCACTTTTTGTACTTCTACGTGGCCATATAAGATGATGATCTGCCTTAAACTATTATCAAGTGTTAATCGATTTAGACACAAATATCAAAGATATAAGCAATTATTTCCATGTAAAAGGTGCTGCCATTCATCCTAGGTTTTATAATTGTTGATAAGTAATGCTTAAAAACATTAAAATGTTACACACATAAAGTGAGAAAATACAAATTTAATATTAACTCCTATGTTAGCCATCTTAATATCAGATAGAGCAAACACATACGAAAATATGTCCAATTAAACTGTGATCATCCTATTCTTATTCCATGTCGATAATCCAATTTTAATGAGGTTTACGCGAAAAGTAATTGGTAGTAAATTAGGCATGCAATATTAATTAAAACTAGTTAGATTAACAATATATCGTAAAGATTTTATGTGACAAAATCGGCAATAAGATTCAGTTAAATTCATTCATCTATCGATTTCAATCTAAATATATTGTTTACTCGACTTTCTATAATGCTTTTTGGAAAGTCAGTTTCAATCCAACTCTAAGCAGTAATTCTGGAGATTCGTACTTCCAATAAGAAATATNATGTACTTTTCCTTGAAATTCACAACTTTTTTTCAATTAGAAAAAGGAATCATCGGATAGTTCTTATTCGCCGGATCCGATTGTTCGAGCGGCGCAATCCGGACTCCATATCTGGATTAAAAACGGCCAGATCCTGGCTACGTATCTAGATTGGAAACTATTCATATTCCTTCGTTTTCGATCGTCAAAAGGATACGATCGGAAAAGTACTCCAGCATCCTGCTGTAAATGGAAACCATCGGAAACGTAGTACGGAATCCTGCTGTAAATGGAAACCATCGGAAACGTAGTACGGAATCCTGCTGTAAACGGAAACAGTATCCGCTTATCGGTTCCGGAGTCAGGAGTTAGCGGGAAATGCCTTGGAAACGGAGACCGGAAAACTTTTCTGAATACTGCTTCCGAAATTCTATGGAAAATCACCGGATCAGACTGTTTCCCGCCGTACGTATTTAGCCTAGACTGTGTAGAAACTGCAGTAGTTCAATGAAATTTTGATTATTAAAGAATTTTCAATAATTAAATCATATTGAGTCACATCGAAATCTACTTTATCGCCTTTATAAAATGTTACATAATATAAAGCACATTATTACTGATCTCGCATAACAAGACTACTAATGAATTGTTTATGAAAAAAAGTACTTTTCAAAGCAACCTTCGTCTCTTTATCTCAACATGCTTAGCAAAAATCATTTACAGAATCCTTTTAATACATAAGTAATTGAGGAAAATAGTTATTCCAACACCAACACCCGCAAGTTGATATTTGATGATTTCTTACTATATTTCCACTGCGTACATAGAGCTACTACAGATTCATGTAGCATATAGGAAACGACTGTTTCTTCTGAATCAGGCGTAAGTGAATAATTTAAATCGATTGCGATACAAAATTTTATTTTGTTTTATAAGCTTGCTCGTGTGGTGATATCACAAAATCGGATGTTCAAGTTTCGCTATACACTATTTTTCATTCGATTTTGAGTAAACATCTTAAGAAGAAAATATTTCCAGTATCATAACTAAACACACGAAGAGACCAACATTTTTTAGCATAGATCCCTTATCAACACTAAAATCGACTTTTCTAGCGATGTAAAATGATCATTCAGAAATAATTCATTGAAGTTTACCATTGCATTATAATACAATTTTTAATTCGAAGAGAATTATTGAAATAGAACTAAAAGCATTAGATTAGTCATTATTTTCAAAAGATAAATTCGCATGTTTCATCGGCAGCGAAAACGATCTTTTTCTACTTTTATATTTTAGCTAGATAAGTGATGAGAGATTTATGAAATTTTTCTGTATAAAATTTTGAAGGGAGTACAAATACCACAAATTTAAGTATGGGTGGAATAAATGAAATAAAATAACCCATGAATGAAAAATAAATAAGTAGTATGATTTTTATTTGCAGTTAGGATTTAAAAAATAGAATATGCTCAATTCTTAACTATTATTTTGATATTGAATATTCCTATATATATATAAATGAAAAGCACCGTCATTGTACCGTTGAAAGGAAAATGTCAATGAAAATAAATTTCTTTATAAGAAAAAACATAGTGTTACATTTTTATAGAGGACTGAAAATTTTGATTGAGTTAAGAAATCAAAGAAATTCAAAGCCACTTTGCATACTGCATGAATAGCATATAAATCTAAGGAGTTTTTCTTGATATTCAACTAACTTTAGTTCAGCGAAGTTTCTACAAGAGAAATCTACATGATTGTAATGTCGATGTACAAAAAACGATTCATATACACCTGAAACTAAACACATATTCTGCAAAATCGTCATAATTTCTACGACTCTTTGTGCAAAAATAATTACAACAGACGGAAACTTGACTTCTGTAGAAGCGAATGATCATCGTTAGCTGAATAAAACAATCAGACGTTTATTAAAATCGCTTCAGTAGAACTCAACTTATAGACAGTGTCCTTTTGGTGACCTAATGATAGAATTCAGGAAACAACTAAATTCAATATTCTCTGTTTACATAGAATATCACAGAAGTGAAGTGTCTATTCGAAACAATATGTAAGAAACAGTGTTTGAATGATTCCTTGTTCATAGTTTGACTTTATCTGATCGCATCGATATATTAAGTAACAGTTTGCAAAGTAACGTGTGACTCATTTTTTACTTCAATATAGAATTGTGCTTCGAGAAATGACGCAGCTTAAATTAGAGATCGGTATTTTTTGCATTAAAGTGGATTTTGAGGACTTCTTCTCCTTAAGTATATTCATCAAAATAATTCAGTGCAATTTCTATTATCAGATGCAAATTCGATTTCATTGATTAAGAGAAACCTATCCGAGAAGAAGAATCGTCAAGGAATAAAATTTCATTTGTTTTTACAGCAGGCTTAGTGTCTGCAGTATACTTCTGATTAATATGCATACTTGAGGCTTGTTTGTAAAAATCTTCATTGAATTCGACACTCTAACACTGTTAATTTTCGTTTTAGACACGTATATACGTAGATATAATTGTATAAAGTTCAATTGACATATTTTGAAGCTGATTGGCGATGAACTCAAAATTTAATCAAAGCGTTTTTCCACAAAATATGCGACCACCGGAACAGCTACAGAAAGATTCAAATAACCAACATCAACCGAAGAAACAGAGCGATAAAAACTTGTTTAAATCAGACGTGTGGAATGAGTCGCACGAATTTAAATCGAATCCGCAAAGGTATAAGAGTGTAATTCTGAAATGCCTACGAACATCGACCTTCATTTTTGTTTTCCTAATAGGCCATTCTATTTTTCAAATCGCTACACTTTTGCGACAGCTTTAATTATGTCTTTATTAATTTGTGGTATTTGTCTTGCTGTTGTTGTAACTTTGTGGCTAACTTCAGGTATAGATTCCCATGAATATAGAATTTTTTACTTGCGTCTTTGATTTTAGGTTCTACTGAAACGTACTCATCAGCAGGTATTGCACTTTTATTGATGTCTTCAAGCACGATAATATCTTCAACTAGTACTACTTTGATAATTGCAAAGAGTTCGTATAGCTCTTAGAGATTCATTTATTTCTCGGTAAAGAATTTCTGTTAAATTTTAATTAAAAAAATAAAACAGTGCAGATTCGAGCGTGTAAAATGAAGATGAAAGCTTATAATATCATATTTATTCTCGTTGAATTTCTTTGCTTTTGACATTGGTATGCCCGACCCGAAAGAAACTTTCATATTTAACTTACTTTTAGTTATCACTTCTACCGCAACAGTGGCGACTCGTACTATTACATACTCTCAGAATTTTACCTTTGGACTTACAGCAACGGCTCAATGTACAGCGTGGACTAGTTTTGTTACACAACTAATAGTACAGCCCTACATATTATTAACAATGAGTGGTACATTTAATCCAATTGGTGTGTCAGTGACTAATACCACTGTTATAGCTAATATTGCATTGGCGTTAAGAACGTCAACAAGATATGGGCCAGTGACGTCGAATTCTCTTTCGTGGGCTGTTGGATTATGCGGACCGTCATATGAATTGAGTGCAAGTGGAACTACGTGTATGTGTACAAGTCCTGGGTATGCTATTCGACCATGTCTTACTAATCAAAACTATGGTGGGATAAATACCACTACCTGCTATGGACCAACTCAAACAATGACTGTCATATTTCAATACTAATATGTGACTTTTAAAAATCAGAGACTTTCTTCTTTTATGTGCGAGACAAAATAAAATACAAATTTAGATTCACCGTTTAGGATCGATTCATATTAAAAGTTCAATTAAGAATGTCGAACATACTAAAACCAATTTATTCATGCATAAGGGTGCGGGTAGATGTCTAGACTGAAATTACTATTTCAGATCCATCATTTGTTGTTTTACCATAAGAAATATCACTTTTAAACTTTAGAGATAAAATAATTTATGCTTGCTTCATTGTCAGCAAACGTTATTTTCTAATAGTAAATTCCTATTTGTTTTATTGAATTTTCATATGCATATCATTTATTTACGTGACACAATATTTGTAAGATAAAGAAATTTTATTCATCGCATTTAAATCGAACTGCATCAAAAGTAGCTTCGATAAAAAAGCTTGCCGCTTCTGGAATCGATTGGACAACTGTTTCGAGTACATGTTGCGACGCTTGTCTTGCTTCGAAGTTGCATGTTACTTTTTTCCATATTTTGACTAATGGTGACCACCAATCTGCGTGAACCAAGAACAAAAACTGCAAGGCTCGATTGACAGTATCAGGCAAATCACTACAATGAGGTGGTTTATCTTCATCGCGCAGCATTCGAAATGGTAAATAAGCAGCTTGATATTTATTTGTTAGCGGTAAATTTGTGTCCAATCGAGACAAGGCGATGAATTGAACTAGATTAGCCCAACTGAGGCCAAAACGTTGTTCCATGTGCGATGGCAATAGAGATATTTTTGATTCAATAAGTGGTAATCCACCGTCGAGTGACGCCATATGTGCCGACCACAAGGGTGCTAAGTAGCACTTATCGATTATTCTAGCGTCATATTTCTCGTGTGAGCAAAACGAAGAAATTAATAGATTCGTAAATATACTTTTCCATTTCCTCATAGCATCGGGCACTTGACGAGAACATTCATCGAAGTTCGTGCAAAAGTTTTCTCGTTGCAAAATTCGAAATGAACCTTGATTTATGACACCCGCATCAGCTGCAGCAATGAACGGTATAACAGATAAATAGTAGTTAGCCGAACCCCACCAACTATCAGTTGAGATATTTTGAGTACCATTAGAAAACAATCGATTTGAAGTGAATTGCCATCCGAATTGACTTGGTAGGCCGAACAGAATATTTGTTTCGTTCGATGAACAGAAAGGCATGAGAGGTGTTGTTGTGTCAATGAGAATTTTGTACATGCCAAGTCTATGCAAATACAACCACGGATCAATAATTCGAGTTTCAAAATCAACACCTATGGGATAATCAGCAATTGAAGAAGGCGCTTCATCCCATAGTGGCGGAAAACGTTTTTCGTTGTTCGAATTCGCGATGACTATTCGAGTCAAAATAAACAGTTTTATTAATAATACCAACATAAGCGTCATGAATGCACGTTTTCTATCAAGTTATTACATACATAGTTTTTTCTCAATATCAATCTTGTTTTTATGCTTTTTATGAAGAAAGCATGAGAAAAAATACATCTGTAAAGTGCCCTTTGGCAAATGTGTGTTACAGCGCATGGCCCTAATAAGGACAGCTTTTCAAACGTCTTGAGAGTTTCACTTTTTTTACAAAAAATTTATATAGAAACATAAATTGTTTCATATATTTGAGTAGAGAAATGTCAGCTGAATCGAATGATGTGAAAATCATTCATTTATCTCAAAAAATAAATGAGTAATTAGCGGTAGTTTGAGAATGATTGAATTTGTCCTTATTAGGAGCTATGTTCGTAATAAGAACAACAAGCAAAAAAAATGTTCCTAATGCGGACACTCCATGTAAAATACATGGAACGAAAGAAAATTTTTGTAAATCAATTTTTTTCTTGTGAAAACTTAAAAATTTTAAAATACTTCAATGACAAAATGTGTTCCTTATTACTCAAGGAGTTTTAATCCAGAGGTTCAGATTTTTTCAAATCATTTTGACTGAGATATTCAATTTAGAAAAATCACTCGAGTGTTCGAATTAGAACCACTGTGTCTAATAAGGACAATCAGCGAAAAAATGTTCCTAATTCGAACACATAGTAGAAAATACATAGACAAAAAGAATTTTTTAGTAAATAAAACTTTTTCATGTTTCAACTTAAAAATTTCTTTTTTGTTCCGCTACAAAAAATGTTTATTGACCCACTCTGCATTAATATCCAGTGGTTCATCTGAATCTGAAGTCGTTCAGAAAAAATAGATATCATAGGTGAATCCAGCATATTTCTGATGACCAAATCTCAGCTTCGGAACATTGGATCAACGTGAAACTTATGGAAAATGATATCAGTCCGATATTATCAATGTTCATGAAAAAAAATTCAATTTAAGTTAGTAAAAACAAAGTTGGTTTTTCCAAAATCAACTCTTCAGGTTTTGGGTTTTTTCAGTAAAATTCAGTTTTTCTGGGGAGCATCCTCATCGACATCCTATTTCATTGAAAGTTTTCAAATTTCAGCAGAAAATATGCATTCTTTCACAATATCATATTTCAAATTTCATAGGAATATTTGTGCTATTTTACAATGAATGAACCCGATGTATCTCCTGAACCGATGCATACTTTTAGCTGAAATTTGAAAATTTTCAATGAAATAGGATGTCAATGAGGATGCTCCGCAGAAAAACTGAATTTTACTGAAAAAAACCCAAAACCTGAAGAGTTGATTTTGGAAAAACCAACTTTGTGTTTACAAACTTAAATTGAATTTTTTTTCATGAACACTGATAATATCGGACTGATATCATTTTCCATAAGTTTCACGTTGATCCAATGTTCCGGAGCTGAGATTTGGTCATCAGAAAAATGCTGGATTCACCTATGATATCTATTTTTTTCTGAATGACTTTAGAGTCAGATGAACCACTGGATATTAATGCAGAGTGGGTCAACAAACACCCAGGCCGAGCAATCCGACAGTAGGCACCTATCGGAACCCATCCGATCCGACTGGAATCCAATACGATTTTATCGGATCCTGTCAGATCTTACAGAATTATCGTTGGATTCCGTGTCGAGGAAACGATGTCGGATCCTCAGTGTCGGATTCCTATGAATTCCAACGAAAAACCGTTGGATGTCATCGGAAGTTCATAGGATTCCGACACTGAGGATCCGACATCGATTCCTCGACCCGGAATCCGATAGAATTGTAGCGGAACAAAAAAGAAATTTTTAAGTTGAAACATGAAAAAGTTTTATTTACTAAAAAATTCTTTTTGTCTATGTATTTTCTACTATGTGTTCGAATTAGGAACATTTTTTCGCTGNTTAAGTTGAAACATGAAAAAGTTTCATTTACTAAAAAATTATGTTTTTCTATGTATTTTACATGGAGTGTCCGAATTAGGAACATTTTTTTGCTTGTTGTTCTTATTAGGCACAGTGGTCCTAATTCGAACGCTCGAGTGATTTTTCTAAATTGAATATCTCAGTCAAAATGATTTGAAAAAATCTGAACCTCTGGATTAAAACTCGTTGAGTAATAAGGAACACTTTTTGTCATTGAAGTATTTTAAAATTTTTAAGTTTTCACAAGAAAAAAATTGATTTACAAAAATTTTCTTTCCTTCCATGTATTTTACATGGAGTGTCCGAATTAGGAGCATTTTTTTGCTTGTTGTTCTTATTACGAACATAGCTCCTAATAAGGACAAATTCAATCATTCTCAAACTACCGCTAATTACTCATTTATTTTTTGAGATAAATGAATGATTTTCACATCATTCGATTCAGTTAACATTTCTCTACTCAAATATATGAAAAAATTTATGTTTCTATATAAATTTTTTGTAAAAAAAGTGAAACTCTCAAGACGTTTGAAAAGCTGTCCTTATTAGGGCCATGCGCTGTATTACTAGACAAGAACATATGTATAATGATGGGCCGAAACTCTAACGCACAATGCATTAGAAAGGCGTAAGAACGAAAAACGTATCTGCCGACTATTGAGTACGTAAGACGCAATTTTACTTTTCTTCCTGCACGAAATTACGAATACCGTCTTTAGCATGACATCAAAATATAGCAACGTGATTCCGTAATTTCGTACAGAAAGAAAGGAAAATTACGTCTTATGTAGGCAATAGTCGTCAGACTTTTTGTTTTCGTTCTCACGCTTTGCATGTTAGAGTTACTGTCTATCAGTACATATGTATTTCACTTTAACTATCATCAAAATACAACTGCCATCTTCAACAAGGCAAATACATTTTCTATGGACTTATTCAGAAAAAGAAATTCTTCATGCCAAGAGGAAAACATTTTAATATAGAATTTTAGAGACTTTAGAGATGCTTCAAGCAGAAAACTTACGTAGATGTTTATTTTTAGTTAAAGATAACTTGAGAAGAACTATACATAGAAACATTAAAATATTCAGTAGACGAGTTGACGACGACTGATGATAAAGAAAAAAATTCTTCATCCTATAATATTTATTTCTCTGCGATTTCAAGGTGGTTTCGGTAAAAAATAGTGTATGCTCGATCTTACAATAATTCATTATCAACAAACTAGCATTCTTTTTTTTCTAATATTTGACGTCTATTTAAAACTGCGATAAAAGTCAAATCAATAAGATTATGCCGCGATTCGATACTTGATTTTATTTCTCACTGAAAACAAGAGAAAGAAGAAATTCAGCTTACGGATTTGAATTTGTACATCAAAAATATTCACATTCTCATGAGAATTATCAATAAAATTATAAGTGATACAATACAAATATAGCAATTTATAAATATCCTGAAATTATTTCTTGATTACTTCACAAAATTAAAGCATGCAAGTTGCGACTGAAAGAAGTCAAGCAGAATCATTCAAAAATATCAACACTAAATCAAAAAATCGAAATATACACATTTCCAGATAGCAAGTATTGTCAAGCGTAAAAAAAAGAAATTCAATGATAGCGAACTTTTCTTAATCTTAAAACTATAATATAGTTCAATATTTACAATCTATAGATGAATATGTGTGCGAATGATGAAACATCGAAATTGAAATACGTACAGTGATAAAAACGATGTATCAATCTTTTTAAAATATGACTTGTTCATTAATATACTAGATCTACTATGATAATACGAAGGAAAATGTATGTAATTACTCCATAGCACTAATTTTCATGCTAATTCAAAGATGTCGATTTTTTTCCCTATTGTCCGTTTTTCAGATTATGCAAATAGAAAAGCTAAGCCAACTAACTTTTAATAATCATGTTTGTTAAAATGTGATTCTAGTTAAAAAAAAGCATATGTCTTTCTCTCTTTTTTGATGGCATATTTGATTTTATTTAATTGTTAAAAGCTATTTAACTTGATGTGCTCAACCATGAGGACGTATTGGCTGATCGGCTTTGTCATGCGATCAAAACAAATCGCTGGTTCTCTCAGAACATCGACAAATATTTCAATTATTTTTTTTAAGCTTTACTTACAGGTGAAGATATTATTTAAAAAATACTCTGAGTTCAACACCATCGGTAAAAGCCAATTTTTCCTTGATAAATAAAATTCTGATTATATAAAATAATTTTATCAATCATAACACAATGGAGTGATTTATCGACTCCATCAAATGATCTTGATCATTTTACAATAATATCAAATTATCTAAAATCGTTTTCATCTGAACTTGATTGTAAACAAAGCGAAAATGGGCAAAACATTTTCATTTGTTGTTAATTATATTCAGATGTTCAGTGCATCTTACAGTATAAGCTTTGCTTTCTATCTTATTTTTCTTATTTAGGCTTGATCGGTTTTTAATCCTTCAAAGGATTCTTACCAATATCATTCTTATTTGAATCTGAAAAGGCAATTATTTTGATTTCGTGGAGAAATAATAAGCATGTATTTATATATTATAAATGAGGTGACATGAATTTCGTCACGAAATATTAACTAATATTGAGCTTAAATATTTAGCTTTTAGACAGAGCACTGCTATATTCTTTTGAACATTTTTGGATCAGTATTTTAATTAGTATATTTAAAAAAAGGTTTCTTTATTTTTTTTATATCATAAAAAAGAAACTCCTCTTCAAAATATTCAGTTACAAATGAATGCATAACGATCAAAATGACAAGTACAGCAATAGCTTCATCAGAATCAACTTATTTCTTCATTCAGTTACTATAATTGTTTGCAAGGAAAAGCGTGTCAGTCTTTCTGTTCTATTCCTTATTGCATTCAGTTATTTATTATAAATTACTTGAATAATTGATCGTAAGTTACTTATTCGAAAATGTTATGGTCGCTTTAATGTTTATGAAAGCTATTTTAATGGATAACCAATTCCTAATAAAAAGGATCATATTTACAATATTTTTTCGGTCATGCCCAGTCCATGATTAATGGTGATTTTTCAACAAAAGTAACAATAATACCTTTAATTATTATTACACATTTATTTGCATTTAGTCCTGCTCATGCCAATAAACTTGTTCATCAAGAAAAAGTCAAATCTATCATAGCTGCGCCGATACAAATACAAGTTGTATCGCCCAACTACATCGTATCTACGTTACATTGTATCGAGATATATATCCCTGAAACCTCCAATTCATGAATCATGCAACGGCATGTATCGGCTTGTATCGACCCTCTCTTACAATGTATCCATATATATACCCCTAAAAACCTAGAATTCATGAATCATGTAACGG
>OENM01001075.1:0-17513 GCA_900239745.1 Rotaria magnacalcarata | reverse complement strand
TCGATACAAGCCGATACATGCCGTTACATGCCGTTACATCCCGTTACATGATTCATGGATTCTAGGTTTTTCAGGGGTATATATATGGATACATTGTAACAGACACTCGATACAAGCTGATGCATGCCGTTACATGATTCATGAATTCTAGGTTTTTCAGTGATATATATATGGAAACAACGTGACAGATACGATGTCGATGGGCGATACAAATTGTATCCGTATCGACGCACCTCTCAAATCTATCGATGAATTACGATCACATCCAAAACGTGATCAATTACTTAATAAAACACTACAACTTGGTTTAAACTATCTTGAAGAATTCGAACAATAAATCCCTCGAGATGAAATAAAACAAATGGAGGTTCATTTTATAATTTCCTTATTTAATAGAAGAAATAATATCATGCATATTTTTAGACAATTCTTTTGCGTGAGATCACTGCAATTTATAATCAATTAAGAGCAGAACTCGTCGGTAGTCATTTGTTTAAGTATTTATTTAATAGAGTATTTCCGAGTGAACAGTATTATTGTGCATTGCTTTATTTTACTAGAAATGATCAACTTAATCGTCATATGCGTATTGTTGCACAAGAACAAGGATATAAATTGAATGAATATTCAATTCAAAAAGTTGGATCAACCGGTACATTAAGTAAGCCGCTACCAGTTACATCTGAACGAGATAGTTTTGATTATCTTCAAATGGATTATAAAGAACCTCGTGAACGTAATATGTAAATGCAGTTTCGCTTTTTCTTTTCTTTCTTCTGTATATAAATCAGAACAGTATATATGAATAATATATTTCTCTTATGTTGGCATGAAATAATTTTCTTTTAATGAAATAAATAGCTATCATTGAATATATTGCTTTAATCTATTGTTGTGTCAAGTTTAAGAATTTATGTAATTATGAGTAAATTTCATTGGTTTGAAGAGACTTTGACTGTTTCTAAAATTGACAAAACAATTGAATAAAATGTCAACAAAAAGACACATGATTGTATACGTGAACGGTGGAATGTTTTGAAGCTAAAGTAGATCCAAGATTTTTTTGTCAAGATCCCTTATGGGAAGTTAAGACGAGAGAAGAGAAACTCGTAACTTTTGCCAAAAAAGTATATACTTTAAGAAATACGACATTATTTATCTATATTTTATTTCGCCTTGTGAAGGAGTAGCTTTTGGGCTGGTTCATTCAAAATCAAAATTAATCACGATCGAAGTAACAGCATTCACAACAAAAAGGAACTATATTGCATATTGAGTTTCTTTGTAGAAAATGTTTATTGGACATATAATCTTAGTCATCAAAGAAATCGTTTCAATTAAACCATGATACTATAGTTTCTCCTCGAGCACTAGAAGATTTTGACTGTTGTAAAAGAATTTCAATATGCTTCATAAATCAATCAATTCAATTCAATGAAAAACAAATGTTTGAGCCTATTCAATCTAGCTTATAATACCTAAATCTAGAGTAATTTTCTCATATTCCAGGTTTACTGCTCTGGCACCTATGATATTATATAATTCATCGTGTATTAAATACTAATTTTTTCTTTTTTATAATTTTTTTATCGATTTTAATGAATATGTTTAGAAGGATTGAAAATATACTTCATGATTAAATAAGTCGCTTTTCCTCGATTCTCAAGGAAAATGGAACAAAGTTCGACATATAATATTGAGAAATGGCTCACTTATTTATGAAAACAAAATAATTGACTTATAATATTTATTTTTCTAGAGAGAAACAAAATCTAATTCGGATGTATTCTTGATTTTCTGAATATGCGATATTTCGTGCATAGCAATTTTTTTCTTGATATTTCGACAATTCACTTTGTTCAATATTGAACTCAAGAATAGAAACAAGTAAAACAAGTAGATGTTATTTGACAAATACTTTTGGCAAACAAATAGAGGACGTTGGTGTGCGTCACTATACAATTATATATATATATTATGTTGTTAACTCTTGCTTCTTATTCGTGAAATGTTACCTACCAGTCATTAGTCGCCATCAGTTACAAACAAACATTGTCAGTTGTAAAAACTTTTGTTTTTCGTTTGATGGCATAGAAATTCATTTGCTGTTCTCTTTGTTTGTGCTTGTCGTATATTTGTTCTATAGTTAAATTCTGATCTAAGTTTACATCTATCTCTTTTATATTTTAGAAAAAATGTCGAAATATTTGATTTTTATTGCATTGCTATTGATGATCATTGTCACTACATTCGCAGAAGATAAATTACAGATTGGCATAAAGAAAAAAGTTGAAAATTGTGATAAAAAATCGAAG
This sequence comes from Rotaria magnacalcarata, assembly GCA_900239745.1. Taxonomy (NCBI): domain Eukaryota; kingdom Metazoa; phylum Rotifera; class Eurotatoria; order Philodinida; family Philodinidae; genus Rotaria; species Rotaria magnacalcarata. Next base: position 15,198 of record OENM01001075.1, on the reverse strand, counting down.
AAAGGTGATAAGTTACATATGCATTATACGGTAATTTGTGAATTTTTTTGAGAGTATCAATAGAGTTTCTTCTTTTTTCAGGGAACTTTAAAATCGAATGGTAAGAAATTCGATTCCAGTCGTGACCGTGGCGAGCCATTTACTTTTACTATTGGTACTGGTCAAGTAATCAAAGGGGTAGATTGATTTCGTTTTTTTTTAGTATTAAAAGCTTGCTAAGTTTCTTTTTTTGCTGATTTTATTTTATTAGTGGGATCAAGGATTGCTCAAGTAAGTTAGACTTGAATGATCTTTTCTACTAATCATTTTATAATATTTAGTATGTGCGAAGGGGAACAACGTAAATTAGTAATTCCACCATCACTTGGCTATGGAGATCGTGGTGCTGGTAATGACATTCCAGGTGGTGCTACACTTGTTTTTGAAGTGGAACTCGTTAAAATTGAACGAGGAAACAACGATCTTTAATCAAATTATTACTTGGATATTTCATTTTCTTTTAAGCCAATTGATATATGGCATTAGTTGATTTTCACTGTGTTGTTTTATTCTCTGAATTTCTCTTAATATAAACATCTTGGGAAAATCTTTTATGATTATATTGATGAGAAACATTTGCTCTCTTTATGAGACACAAAATTCTTATATAATAGTTCGATTAGTTTCAATTGTTTAGCAATAGATTTATCGTCTAAATAAAAACGTCGCATATCTCTTTACATATTCAAATCATCTTGGTAGTCTTCACTACTGCTAATATCAATAAAGTGTTATCATATGTCTCATCGATTGAATTAGATGAAATATGTTTTGAATTCTATTTCATATTCTTATTGATGCATCCTTCATCAAATCAAAAGAGTAAAGTGAGTATCAATGAATATCGGTATAGAAGTATACTTTGAACTGTAGGAAGTTGATATGACTATAAAAAAACAAAATGAATGTTTCTATTTTCCCTCTTCCATATATATTCTCTTATTTTTCGTCATATTTAGGAATGACAAAAAGAACCGCAAGTAATAACTTACCAAGGATATCTTGCCTATTACTTGGATTACTTTTGAATAAGATAAGAAAGTCAAGGAATATTATGTCGCTTCGTCCAAGTGTAATATGTAGTTCAAAAATTGATCTATTAACCTTTCCCGTTATTCTCAATAGTATCTGTAACGGTTTTGAGTTCCTTGTGGTTTATTATTTCATATACTTATTAGAAGGATTACAATGAAAAGGGGGGGGGGAGAGAAGAAAGAAGAGGAAGATTGAGTCAAGAATGACTGGTGAACAACAATTGAGCAAGGGTATTTATATGTACGCACGAAAGAGAGAGAGATAAAGAACAACGAAAAGAAGAGAATAATGATAAAGAGAGGTACTACCCCCAGCGATGACTGTATGACAGATGAATCCACCACAGGATGGACCTTGATATTGGTGTTTCTAATGAATTTGATAAATAAACGGTAGTAGCATTCACAATGTTTTTATTAACAAACATAGCTTTAGCGTTTTGGAATGAACACCACCCAATAATTTTTCAAACTACCTTTAAAGCTCAACATATTTTTCTTCTAATTCTGTTTTCTGTATCGACAAGAAACACATAAGAGAACAGGCATCTCTTCTGGAGATAGATGCTGTCATCGTTTTTTATTCATCGTACAAAGTGAATTCATTTATAATAGGTAGAATATGTCTCTCCGCTAGGTTTACTTAAAATAGTAATATCGAAAAAGATAGGTTTATATATATTTATTTAAAAACTTTAGCTGATGTTGACGAAAGGAAAAATAATAACCTTCCAGAAGGATGAACTTTGCGATTTTTGTTCTCTTATTAAAGAAGTGCTAGATTTTACTGATAGTGAAGTTTGATCTTAAATAACGATAGAAATTATTAAAATCGATAGAATTAATTTTTTTGGCAGCATTGCAGACACTATTCTAGATTTGAACAGCTTGCTACATGATGACCAAGTCGTTTTACTATCGTATAAATTTTAAAAAAATTCGAAATGTGTTTTTCTACATCGTTCAATAGAGAAATGTCACCTAAATCGAATGATTCAAAAAATAATTTGACTATATTGAAATCTAGCTGAATAATTAGTAATAATTTTAAAATAATTCGTCTTTCTTTAAATCTAAAAACACTATTTCTAATTATACACACATTGGCTAAAAGGTATGCATAGAAAAGATCGAAACAAATAGGTATCGAATGTATAAAAATGCCAAAAAATTTTAGCATCAACTATTAAGAATGATAAAGAATGAAACGAGAGAGTCTTCTATGATCAAGTAGTGATACGTCTTTTAATATTTTACATTTAATATTTACTACTAAAACAATATATATATATATATATATATATATATCGGTATCTTGTGCTTATACATCATCAAATGAGATGCATAAATACATACATGTCTCATAGATAATCAGCTATTCGTTATTACCAAGTCAGTATATAGATGTACTGTTTCATATTGGATCGAACACTTTTTTACCGGGAAACTCATCTTGTCACTTTTACTAATGATAAGTTTGTTTTTATATTTTCTTATTAATTTTTTAATTTTCTGTAGTTTTTCAATATGGTTATTCAATGTCAATAGTTTGACATGATTTTTCAACTCATACACTGATATCATACGATACAAACAATAAATCATATCAACCAAATAACAAAACTTATATCTTGTCATTATACGTCAGAAGTTTTATGATAAAGATTATCATAAAAAGATTCAAATATAATCTATGTAAAATTCAATAGTAGATCAAGAGAAAAAAGAAACAAGAAAGTTCTGTAAAATTTGTTCAAAAATCGGTTATCATATAGATAAAAGTACGACATGATTAAAAATAAGTAGCATATTATTTGTAATCTGCTAGTGAATCACTTAGTTTTAGTTGATCGTGGTGTTTGTGACATATTGATGAAATTATTCATAAATAGATATTGTAACATTTATAAAATAGACAGACGTGTAACTATCAAAATTGCATTTCATGACGACTAATGATAAGTCAAGTACTACTTCTTAACAATAACATCAGAAGCAATCATAATAAAAAGTGTTAAGCAGTTTGTTTGACTATAACAATAAATTATTATTATTGATGTCTAAATTGTGTTCATGCACATATTGTTATCAGATTGTGAAAGCATAATTTGAGTTCTTTTTTCAATGAATCATTTCTATCTTTCGTCGTTTTGGAATCGTAGTATTGCGTCTGTTGGGTAAAAAGAAAACGAAATCATGATTCATGTGTCTCTTCGTCGATGATGACTCAGTTTAACAAAAAGAGGTATTGCACAACTAAATCGTCTATTCATGACATACATATAAATGCTTACAAGATGTAGTAGCTACTCATATCCAAATCACCAATCCTTCAGACAGGTATTTTTCTTTGTTTTTTAAAAGTTATCAATAAAAAATTTAATCGTCGAAAGTAAGATGAAAATATTTCAGGATTTTAGTATGAGATGTAGAAAATAGAAAAACAACACTCAAATAGATAGAGCAATGATCATAGTCATTCAACACTAATATATATCAAGTATATTGATGATCTTCCGTTGTATAGATATTGATAATATATCTTATTGAACACTGAAATTATCTACGGTATTAGTTCTTAAGATTGTTGGCAAGAAAAATAAAATTCTTGTACATTTGAGATACGCACTGAAAAAACTAGTATTATCTACTATAGTAGATGAAGTGAGAAAATGAGAATATCACTTACCTATTCCTATAAGAGATTCAAACAAAGAATACTATGCGTATTTATTTCTATTTCATTTCTAGAAGTATTTCCTAATCAAATATTGAAAATGGCGACAAAAAATGAATTGGCAACAGTTAATATTCGATTTACTCCCGATAATAAGTATATTATTGCTGGTGTCTTGAATACTAAAAGAGCACGTTTTGATATCGAAACAAAAAGTAATGATTTGGAAGCTCAAAGAACACCTCTCAATATTGCTCTCATTCTCGATCGTAGTAGTTCGATGGAAAGCGATAATAAATTAACTTTTGCTAAGTCAGCGATCTATTCTGTACTCAATCTACTCCACGATGAAGATATTGTAAATTTGGTTGCCTACGATACGAACGTCTCTATCATATTTGAAAATGCTCGAGCATCTACTCGTCAATTTCTTCATTCACTTGTTGATCACATTGTCACAGACGGTTCGACTAATCTTTCTGGTGGTATCGAAACAGGAGCCAGCAAGGGGGAAAAAGCTGATTTAAATCACAGTAAAACTCAACTTACAATCAATATAAATTAACTGTATTGGAATGATTTTGCGTGAGTTTCGGTGCCTTTGAATGATTTTCAGTAATAATTTATGATTTGGAATAGTTTTTAGTTACTTTAGCAAATTTTTCGTTTTCTCAAACTCATTTTAAATCAGCTAAACTCAGAAAAATCATGAAACTCATAAATCGCTTTTTCCCCCTTGGGAGCCAGTTTACTTGATAAATATTCATATCCGGGATTCTCAAGGCGTATGTTTATTTTTTCCGATGGGCAAGCGAATATTGGATTACAAACAAGAGCTGAACTAACAAATTTAGTTGCCGGATACAATCAAAAAGGAATCATAACTGATTCGTTTGGAATTGGTGCAGATTTTGATGCCGAAATTATGAAAGGTATTGCTGACACTGGAGGTGCTAAATTTTTCTTTCTTGAATCTGCTCAAGTGATCGAACCATTGGTGACGAAGGCTCTAATGAGTGTGTTTAAAGTGTGTGGATCTCAGACTCGTCTTATTTTACGCGGTAAAAACGGTGCCATTGTGACAAAAATATGGGGCCATGATAATATTGTTGTGGGTGCCAATCTTGGCGATCTTCATAATGATAATCTCAGATCGGTTTTGTGTGATTTTTATGTTCCTGGAACAAAGAATGGAGATGAAAACGATGTAGAGACGCTTGCCTATGAATTACAATATAATCGACCAAATGATGTTGCTAGTGAGCCCATTGTGATCAAGGGCACACTTTTGTTGGAGCTTGCAGAAGACGAAACACTTATCAACACGATTGATCCTCGCGTGAAGACCATCTATGCAATACAAATGGCTGCCGATATGGATGCAAAAATTGCCGAACTAGTCAAGCAATGTAAATTACAAGATGCTATTGATCTGGTTAATACAACAAATTTCCTTACTCAAAGATGTTGAGAATCTCGATGATGAGAAAGGCATGATTCGAACATTGATTAGAATGGCTGAAAATATGCACAATAAATTGAAAGATGAAAGCATTGACCGAGAACTCATTTATCATGGTTGTCATCATCAAAGTTATTTGAAACGACAGGCTTCCTGTGAATACATGAATCATTATGATGATTAGAACTAAAAATAAGTTGAACGCTATCATGATGTAGCGATGACATTGAAATTAGAAACTTTTGAATTATCAATAAACTGAGAAAAATATCATCCAAAATAAAAGAAGATAGTTCGATACATTCTAATTGAAAAGTCTTTAACTATATTAATATATTTTTGATATCTTTGTCCTTTATTTAAAACAAAAATATACACATCGTATGTAACTTAATTTGAAAATAACCAATAAGATATTTGATGCTATTGATCGAATCGCTCGCTTTCGTAGCTGAGGACTGAAAACATTTTTTCAGCTGAAAGTCTCTTCGTCACTTCATCTGATTAAACTATATGCGCATTTGCATTTCTTAACAGATTTGATCGATATTTTTAAGATTAGTAACATCTGTAGCAAAAGTCGACTTCGTCTTCTCCATACTGTTTTTCACAGAAATGAGTAGCTAGAAGATTCTCACTGTTTCAAATTCTTATCACGAGACTATTTTATTCTTGAAAACACACATTTCATTAAGTCAGAAACTTCTGACGAAAATATCTGAATTGAGAGTATGTTTGTAAAATCTAATTAAGTTTATTTTATCATACATTAGAACATATAAATTAAATTTGATTCCTTTTGATATGGTGCCACTCGTCGCCCTTAATATATTGTATTTATTGATTATTTCTGGTATTCATTCAACAATACGTAAATCAACAAGAAGATATTTCATGGTATGATGAAGTCACAGTGATTATTAACGCATAGTGAGAGAGAGAGTAGTGTGTGACTGTTTGGAGATCTGACATTCCACCAGTCAAACTCTTACTAATCATTAGCAGAACTATAAAATGGATTATTGGCTATTGTTTTATTGAAATGTAAGTGAATTATATGTTGTTAATAAGAAAAAGAAAACAAGAATAATATGAGTAGCAAAAGAAAACTGAGAATAGTTTATTTTGACTATGAAAATTAATCTGACAATGATTGCGATAAGTCTAATTGACAGAAAATATTGTTGTTTCTTCTTCCTTGACAAGCATATTTACTTAAAAAATGTACCATAGATTTGATACGATGAGTTAAGTATCTTATTTTCAACTATAACAAATATTCGAACATTTGATACTGTTTAGTTTGACTCACTGTTCTATATTTTAATTTAATTTAATGAATAGGAAATATTATTTCTCATTATACTAACGTAAGATCATAATTTAGCAGCATGGTTTACAATAGATATTTATCTAAAAATGCACGTAAGTGAGAATGAACTATATTTTCATCATTAACAAATGTTTATCTAGTTAGAGAAGATCTTTTCTCGGCAAGTTTTAAATTATTCTATTCTTTATTTTTCTTTTCATATGGATTTATAAATGAATAATTATTTGGAAAAAAATCAAGAAAACTAAATGTGATCAGTGCAGCTAAATTATTTATAAGTTAACTTAAGATATTGAAATCTCATTGGAATACATACCCATTATTATTTCGAGTTAATAAAAGAATAATTTACGTATTTTAGATATTTTCCAACTGCAGTGAAAATGTTCGGGTTGTACGAATATTCATATAGATCAGTGGTGTTATTGATTATCTTTCTGAAAAAGATTTCCTACAAAATGTCTTTCGCTACAAGTTCGTGTGAAATCTATTTTATATATTTATGATGGTAGTAGCGACATTGGATCTCTTGATTATTTGAATCATTTTTTCGCTGAAGAAATCATCATCAGTATTTTATCCAAGAATATATATTTGAATTATGTGATATATTGATGCAATTGTTGAATTGTTCATTGTATGTCTAGTTCTGTACTTTTTCTATGCGACGAAGTTATGGGTGTGAATCAAGTAAAAGCGACCGTGTACAGTTACGACCATAATTACAAAATATTACTTCGTCACACCATTTCGGAATTTGTTAAGTTTTCACCGATTCTATTCTTCAATATCCGCTCATAGTTTTTACAGTTGTATGACTAGTATGCATTAAGTAATAGTGGTTTTGAATATGTTGACATTTTGTGACTTTAAAAAAAATAATCTTGGCGATGACAATAGTTTACTTATTGAACAATCAATTTAAAAAAGCAAGATAAATCACACCTCTCTCCAGACAATATGGTTAAATTGAATTCTTTTGAATAATTATACACGTATACACACACAATCAATCATCTATTACAGGCACATTGTCTCTGAGAATTTGTAGCGCATATTTTTACTTTTCAATAAAATATAGTCCTCATGAAGTTCGGAAAATCTTCCATTCGAACATTCATCTAGTTCGAATGAACATATGATAAAACAATGTTTTTAAAACAAAATAAATGCATCATATTAAAATTTTCATTCTTAAAAAACTGTTTCAGGTAAATCATAACCATCAACAAAAGTAGCCCATTTATGTTTTGGAATATGTTCAAAAACTTGTTCTAGTCGATTACCATTACTTTTCTCTGGTGCACGCATAAATACTTTTAAAATTCTTTCAGGATAGTTTTGATAAATATTTGCATAAATCTCTGGATCTTTTTGAAAAGCATCACCAATTAATATAAAATTTCTTTTTCGAGTTTGTTGAAAAAACATATTTAAAATTTTTGTTTTTTGTCGAATGAATGATTTTGATGCAAAAAATTGAAAGAAATTCGAATCAAACCATGTAAAATGTCGCATGTGATATGAACCCAATGGGAATCGATCACGTTCGAAAAACGCACGTAAAAATGGATAGAATTGATCAGGCGAAGCCGTTAAATAATGAAATGTTGCATTATAAATTAGTTCATAATGACGATAGCGTTCCGACATGCCAGGTACTGCTTTGAATTCTCCAGAAAACGTATTGCGAAGTACCGTACTAATTTTTGATACACCAGTAATTTTAATTGTATCATCCTATGATTAGTATATTTCAATATATCATATTCATTCTCTGTACACACTCACGATATCACTAATTACTGATATTCCATTATCATCACACAGAAAGACTTCGCCTTTTGCATGAGTTTTGTTATCATATGTGGATACAGAATATTCTACTCTTCCTCCACTACCACCCGAAATACGAAATTGTTCAATTTCATCATTTGATACTTGAAACTGTTTTCCAATTAAACCCTGTTTATCGGTTTTTGCGCACATTTCATGTTTTAAACCATGAATGCACAATGGTACGTACCGTCTACCACTTGCTGTAAAAGAAGCTACACGTTGTTCATCTATATCGTCGATCGTTGTTAAAAGTGCCGCTTCGGCCAGTGCTGCACGAAAGCGATTTTCTGAGAAAAGCCAACCTATAACAAACGTGAGTTCTTCGACGAATATGATAAATAAAATAAAAAATGTATATAACCTTGAGCATAAAGTATCCAATCATTTGAAGGTTGAGCAGGCACTGTTGATGCCAATGTAGGTGAATGATAGCGAAAAGCGACAGATGGAACAAGCATTAATTCTTGTGGACTTGACATTAGAAAATGAAATGTTAAAGGACATTTTTCGAGCAGAAGAACGAGAAGAATAAGAATATTACAATGTTTCCACATGATCATATTCGTTCGCTTCTATTAACAAATTGAAATAAAGTTATAAACGTTTTGTTTGTTTTTTCGTTTATTTTTTATCAGATAAAATAGCACTCGTGTAACAAAATAAAAGCTGGAGAATAGATAAATCGCTTAATACTCACCTTCAACTGTAATGATTAAAGATAAAAATGTTTGTTTAAAGTTTTGATCTGATTACACATAAGCTATATCTCTTCATATAGAAGTTCCTTATCAGTTTACAATGTAAATATTATTGGGTCAATATGGTTTCAAATCGATGAAATGGAAACCATGAATTTATTTACAAAAAACTCAAATCGAACACTCTTTACTTGTAGATAAATTTTATGACAAATAACGAATTTTAATAGTTCTATTTTATGTCTAATATTGACAAAAGTACCAATACTATTCGACTATGATCGAGTATACATATCTTTATTTCTTTCCTTTTTTTCTCTTTTCTATGTCATTTCGTAGTAGTATTGATGCTTTAGTTTCTCTTTATTATCCTTCTACTATTATATCGATTTGATGTCATGGTATATAAATTTAATCATTGATTCATCGAGAAACAAATTTCTACTGGTATTTTACTGAAAATAAGATAGTTTAAATTAAAAAGCTTGAAAACTTTTGTTTTCATTTTGAAAGAAAACCACGATTTCACTAGAGAAGCTTTTGTTTTTATAGGCATTACCAAGCTAAATTTATTTTAGAATGGTAAAACACTTGTAGAATAAAATTAGAATTAATTTTCGATCAATGTCTAAACGAATTTCACATCAAGATATCAAAATTATCCAGTGAGAAACATTTTCAACGATCACCAATACATTTTGATTCGATATGTATCTACACAATCCTTCTTAGCGTCGTTGTCTAGGATTTTGCAAATGAAAATCAGATCTTTTATTTATTATTCTTTTTCATATAGATGGTCATTCTTATTTATTTTTATTTTCGTGAGTTTCATGACACAAGATAAACATACACAGTTGTCCAAAATAATTATATTGTTTCAGTAACAGTTTTTGGTCGTAGTCGGTACCAATTAAACATGCAATCTACTATTTTTCGATTGTCTTCTATATTTATCTATCGATTGTCAATGTAAATGTAACGATATGGGTAATGGGATAGTAGTGAGTAATTTCTCTAGTATCAACGTTATTCCGATATTTCTTGATCAGTAAAGCATTCTATGCATACTATAATGATTTTGATCATTCATTGTTGATGAACAGAATATTTTTCATGCAGATTGCTCCAGTAATTAAACGTGAACAGATATAGCTATAAATGAATGCACTAAGTTGTATTCGCTAAGAATCTATTACATTAGCTATTTGCCAATAAGATTGTTTGGTCTATAAATTATTTAACAAATATTACTAAGAACTCGAAAGGTTTTATTTTATTTATTGAAAAGATGTTTTCCAATCAGCTAATGTAAAAACATTATTATGATTAAATAAATTTTTGATGAATTCGATGAAGTCAAAATTGACGCTTCTTTTTGTTGTAAATTAATTTTCTTATATTCTTTTAATAATTAGAACATTATGTTTACTGTTGCATAAATGAAACACATATCTGTTGATTTGAAACAAAGACTAATTAGTCAAATTTTCAATTTCAAGATATTTGTTGATTACGAAATTATTTGATTGAATAAATAGTTCTACATTCAAATAATATAAAAACTACTATGTTTACATTAAAATGACTCGATAAAAGCAATGAACTTTTCATTTTCTTTTTTTGAAGAACTCGTTCGAATTAACAAAATTAGCAATATTCGCACAACTACACTAGACTTACTGAGATAGAAGAAACAAAAAGTCAACTAATAGGAAATTTTAAAAAAGTTTTCAAAGATTTGGTAAATATCAAAATATTCGTTTATATCAATGTACAGGATCAGTTTTGAATTTTAGAAACGAGCCAAAGAAATCAAGGAGAAAATTGTAAATTAAAAAGCTATTCATTAAATGACTTACATCCAAGGGGGAGAAAACTGATTTCTTGATTTCTTGATTTCTGTGATTTCTGGTGATTTGTAGTGATTTCCATCGCAGGAAATCAGTTTTATATGTAAAAACCGCATTGTCAAAAGTCGTTGAAAATGTTTATAAATGAATAAAATCGATGAGAAATCGATGGAATTTAAGGGTAGTCACCAAATTTGGGGATCCTCAGAAAAAATTAGAAAAATCGCCAGAAATCACTAGAAATCATTATGTTCTTTTTTATTGTATATTTGGGGAATTTTTGTAATATGAAATTATTTCTAGTGATTTCTCATGATTTCTGGAACAAGAAATCAGTTTTTCCCCCTTGTTTACATCACAAGCGAATAATTTCGAGCCTAGCAATGTAGTATAAAAACAAACATAGTTTATTCAAGATCGATGGTAGAAACAAAGAATAATTCTAATCGTTGACTTGGTAAACATTTTTACCAATGGGTTTCGATCAATATCAAAAGGATTTCGCCGAGTAGATTCTTCGTTCTCAAGTGGCTCATCTTCATTGTACAAAAGAGATAGATAAAATATCAATAGGATTACTAATGATTAAATTTCTTCAAGCATGCGTTCGAATTTTTCTAAGAGCATCATTTGGTCAATTTCTAAGAAATAAAATAATTATGCGATTGTATTTATTGGATAAAAATTTGTTGGAAAATGCGCTCTTGAATCAACAAACAATATTTTCTTAGATATAAAATCATTATTTCAGCAAGTTTTGAAAAGTTCAAAATATAAAAATTTCGTTCAAAATGTATGTTTATCAAGAACATGAACGAACCATTGTTTTTGTAATCATTTGTAATGAAATACTGCACAGAATTTTGTCTTTAAAGTAAAATGAACTATTTTATTATTGTTGCATGCAGATAATTCTGCTAAGATCAAATGAATCGAATTAGAAGAAGTTTCAAAAATTATTTCTCGACGAATTACACCGTAATCATTATTGAACACAGAAAATGAAGTGTGATTATTGTTCTAGACTTAGTTTTACTGTAGCACTAGAAAAAATCTTGCCACTACATTTTTTTGTTGTCAAATACTCAGATCTGCAATAGTTTCAAACGATAGACATATTTTCTATGGCTTGATAGTATTCTTTCGTTAGATTTCCTCTTATCAAAGTTCGAATACAATGCTACAGAAATCAAACATGATAGGTCCCCTTTAAAAAAGCTTTTCAGCGCAGCCCAGTTGGGGCTAAAATGTGGAACTCACATATTTAGGTCAGTTAGATACTGATCAAATAGAAGTTTTATTTTTTCAGCGTAGTGAGATCATATTTTGTTCAAAAATAAGATAATAAAACCTTTTTAACATTTGAAGTTTATTCGATCTATCAATAGGAAATATTACTAGAGAGAACAGATGAAAAATGTTTTGTTTAGAATATGTCAGTATGCTGAAGTGTTTAGTGGGAGAAATATTGTGAGTGATAATAGTTTAAACAGTATTTAGGATATAGTTATCGATATTGTTGATCAAATATGTTATATAGAGTATTGAGAAATTTATATTTTTCGTATTACCAGGTGAGAAATTAATACATTTTTATAAACGAAAATTTGATAAAAGCTTCCCAGTGGATGGAAAAGTTGCGAATTGTAAATACACTAAAGCGAATTCAAGCTCTAGATTAAGGTATTTGTGTGAAAAAAAAGATTAAAACGTTCATCTGTTTATTGTAGGTGGTAAAAGTAATTAGTATAATAGTAGCATAAACTAGTTGCTAGCTTCTGTAGCGGTAGCATACACTTGTTGCTAGCGTCTGTAATAATAAAAATATACGTACAATACTGTTTTGTAACTATGGACTATAATAATAAAAACGACAGATTTTGAAGATTAATTAGAGATTAAATCCAAATTATAATGATTTCTAATTAGTGCAATTAGATTTTAATTACTGATATGAGTAGTGGTGAACATAGCCAATCGATCTGTACAAAAATGTTATCTAATTAGTGCACCGAAGTGTTAGGTTTTTCATGTTTTATGTCCGTAATGGGGAGGGGGGTGGGTGGGGTACACGGGAGCCGCAAAAACCTAACAATTCAACTTACACTCACTATTTTCTTCGAAAATATATTTGAGTTCCACAAAAAATGCGAAGTACAAGAAACTCTTTTCTATAGTGCTAGTATAGAAAACTAATACGCACACAGCTTCATACTGCTTTTTAACTACTATTCTTCTTAATAAAATCAAGTAAATCAATAGTTCTCGAATAAGTAAAAGAAATTGGCAGATCATACACGATCAGATAAGAACAGACAAGATTTACATTACGTACGTACGTATGTTTCTTTTATCATGAATCTTATATGATCTTTTACGATCAAGCAAGAATCATGTAGCCTGTTCGTATACTATTCTTAATGTTCAGATCTTATAAGATTTTTTGCTAGCATCTTACAGATAGAATCTGACGAAATCTTAGAAAAAGCGAACCCGTCAGATATTGTATGATCTTGTATCAAAATCATACGAAAAATCTTATAAGGATAAGATTTTATACGGCCTTACACTATCTGACGTCTGGGTTTTCGACCTGGGTTGCGAAAAAAAAAATGGCAACAACAGATCAGGTATGATCATACGTATATGACCAGGCAAGATCTGCATTACGTACTACTGTACCCAGGTCGAAAACCCAGACATCAGATCATGCAAGACCTTATAAGATCTTATCCTTACAAGATTTTTTGTATGATCTTGATACAAGATCAGACAATATCTGATGTGTTCGTTTTTTTAAAGATTTCGTCAGATTCTGGTTGTAAGATGCTAGCAAAAAATCTTACAAGATTTGCACATTGGGAATCTTATAGGAACAGGTTGAATGATTCTTGTTTGATCTTAACAGATCACATAAGATTCATAATAAAAGAAACATACATAAGTACGCCATGTAAATCTTATCTGATCATGTATGATCTGCCAATTTCTTTTACGTATTCGAAAATTATTGATTTACTTGATTCTATTAAGAAAAATAGTAGTTAAAAAGCAGTATGAAGCGGTGCGCATATTAGTTTTCTATACTAGCACTATAGAAAAGAGTTTCTAGTACTTCGCATCTTTTCTGTACAGTGATAAAATAGAAAACTTTTACTTCTATCTCGCATTTATCTGTATTCAAACAATATAACTAACAGGTAGTTTCATATTTTAGTATTCTATATTAAAAATACAGATAATCCCATTTCTACACTTTTACTTTCCTATATTAATGATATCAAAAATATGAACTTTCACTTCTTACTTTCGATATTCATAATGTAGAAAAACTAAATTTTCACGTTTTCTTTCCGCATCAATAATAAAGAAGGTGTTAATTTTTACTTCTTACTTTTCAACTTTAGCAATGCGCAAATTGCATATTTTTATTTATTCCTCTTCTATACTAACAGCATAGTAAGCAATAATTTGCATTTCGTACTCTTCTCAGTTCGCAATATGCAATATTCCAGAGTTTCTCTATATTTTCGTAATAGGTTATCGAGGCTCAGAAACTAGAATATGTACTCAGTTTTTGTCGGCGAGTTCTCATTGGTCAGAAAGTCGGTCCTTCCTAGAGTCAAAAACTGTAAAAATAGATTTTTTATTTCAACTCTGGTCAAAATTCTGAGGTAACTTTACTATAGGTTATCGAGCTCAAGCAAGTTGAATCGGGCGTCTTTTTTCGATGTTATCTTTCAACAGTGAGAAAGTGAATGCCTGAGAAACAGAAGTGGTTTTTGTGATTTTAAAATTTTTTTTGTTTGGTTTGCAACTGCGGGATATTTTTAGTTGCTAATGAGAATTTGGTATTCAGAGGGATAACTACTCGAATAGTGCTATCGACGGTACTATCTACACAAAATAGGTCTCTCGTACTCTATCGAGAGTCAGGTGAATCGAGNACGCTACTGTTACGTTTTTCTTTTCGCGTGAGGTCAAATGTCGATGATAAAACATAAAGGGTAAGTTCTATTTTGAAAGCTAAAACTGGATGAAATAATTTAGTTTCATTTAGATCTCGTTGAGAGGAAGTTGAAATAATGGTAAGTTTGATTTCGAAAGCGAAAACCTCATGAAATAATTTATTTTCATTTAGGTGCCACGTCAGAGCAAGTAGAAATAATGGTAAGTTCGATTTTGAAAGCTAAATCTTCATTGACTGATTTATTTTCATTTAGATCTCACGTCAGAGCTACCAGAAGTAGTGGTAAGTTCAAT
>OENM01001074.1:17038-44269 GCA_900239745.1 Rotaria magnacalcarata | reverse complement strand
GACAGGAAAATCACAGAAGAAACGGTGTAGCCATAATCGTTAATAAAAGGTTGTCTAACTCAGTGCTTGGATACAACCCCAAAAATGACAGGATAATATCAATTCGATTATTAGGCAAACCGATTAATGTCACAGTGATTCAAGTCTATGCACCTACTACAGGTGCAGATGACGAAGAAATAGAAGACTTTTATGTCAGCTTGCAGCAACTCGTTGATGCAACACCAAAAAAAGATACCATTGTCATCATGGGCGATTGGAACGCCAAAGTAGGAAGTAAACCAATAACTGGTATAACTGGAAATTTTGGACTAGGAGATCGAAATGAAGCAGGAGACAGACTATTGGAATTCTGTCAGAACAACTCCTTGTTTATAACAAATACGTGCTTTCAACAGCCTAAAAGACGATTCTACACATGGACGTCCCCGAACGGACAATACAAAAATCAAATCGATTACATACTTTGTAGCCAAAGATGGAGAAGCTCCATCCAACTAGCCAAAACAAGACCTGGCGCTGACTGTGGCTCAGATCATGAACTGCTTATTGCTAAGTTTCAAATGAAACTAAAGACAACAAGCAAAACAGCTAGACCAGCACGGTATAATCTTAGCAACATTCCGTGTAAATATGCAGTGGAGGTTAAGAACAGATTTGACGGGCTAGATTTGATTGACAGAGAGCCAGAAGAACTCTGGTCTGAAATTCTGGACATCATCAAGGATGAGGCAAATAAAAACATACCAAACAACAAAACGCCAAAGAAAGCGAAGTGACTGACGACTGACACGCTGAAAATAGCTGAAGAAAGACGGAATGCAAAAGGCAGTGGAGATAAGAAAAGGTTTTCTCGACTGAATGCCGAATTCCAACGGAGGGCAAGAAGAGACAAAGAAAAACATATAAATGATCAATGCCAACAAATCGAAGATAACAATCGAAAAGGAAAGACAAGAGACCTTTTCAAAAAAAATTGATGAAATCAAGAGAACATTTCATGCAAAAATTGGCACAATAAAAGATAAACAAGGCAGAGATCTGATGGAGAAGGAGGACATCAAGAAGCGGTGGCGCGAATACACCGAAGAACTATACAAAAAAGATACTCAAAGTATAGATGAAAATGATGGTTCAACTATCGAACTAGAACCAGACATTTTGGAAAGCGAAATCAAGTGGGCTTTAGAATGCATAGCGAATAATAAGGCTCCAGGTATTGATGAAATACCAGCTGAATTATTTAGAATCTTGGGGGATGATGCCGTGAAAATTTTGCTCGCAATATGTCAGCAGATATGGAAAACACAACAATGGCCAAAAGATTGGAAAAGATCAATTTATATTCCAATACCAAAAAAAGGAAGTGCTAAAGAATGTTCCAACTATCGGACGATTGCACTCATTTCACACGCTAGCAAGATAATGCTCAAGATTTTGCAAGCCCGATTGGAACAATATATGGCACGAGAACTTCCAGATGTACAGGCCGGGTTTAGAAGGGGCAGAGGCACCCGAGATCATATCGCCAACATTCGGTGGATAATGGAAAAGGCAAGAGAGTTTCAAAAAGATATATATATTTGCTTTATAGACTACACAAAGGCTTTCGATTGTGCAGATCACAACACGCTATGGACAGTTCTTAACGACATGGGTGTTCCAAAACATCTCATCTGCCTTCTGAAGAATTTATACACCGATCAGGAAGCAACTGTAAGAACCGAATATGGTTTGACCGAATGGTTCAAAAACGAGAAAGGAGTACGCCAAGGCTGCATACTCTCACCTTGCCTATTTAATCTATACGTTGAATATATCATGCGAAATGCGGAAATAGATGAAACCGAAGCGGCAATCAAAATTTCCGGAAGAAACATTAATAACCTCAGATATGCTGATGATACCACTTTAATGGCAGAAAATGAAGATGATCTAAAGACTCTCCTGATGAAGGTGAAAGAAGAAAGTGCAAAAGCTGGCTTGTTGCTTAATATCAAAAAGACAAAAATCATGTCAACTGGTACGGTTAATAGGATACAGATTGATGGAGAAGAAATTGAAGTAGTACCGGACTTCATATTCCTAGGGTCAAAAATCCACAAAGATGGTGATTGCAGTCATGAAATAAAAAGACGTGTACTTCTTGGAAGGAAAGTCATGATGAATCTGGAAAAAATACTAAAGTGTAGAGACATTACACTATCAACTAAAGTACGGATTGTCAATGCAATGGTTTTTCCAGTCGTAACGTATGGTAGCGAAAGTTGGACTATCAAAAAAGCGGATAGAAGAAAAATTGACGCATTTGAATTGTGGTGTTGGAGGAAACTACTAAGAACACCATGGACCGCAAGAAGAACAAATCGGTCAATACTAAATGAAGTGAAGCCGGACTTCTCACTGGAGGCATTAATAATGAAGCTAAAGCTCAAATATTTCCGTCACATAATGCGAAGACAGGACTCGCTAGAAAAGACCCTGATGCTTGGAAAAATCGAAGGCAATCGAAAAAGAAGTCGACAGAAGATAAGGTGGCTTGACACCATAACTGATGTCATGGAAACAAACTTACAAGAACTGAAGGAAATGGTCACTGACAGGCAAGCCTGACGTAATAACGTCTATCAGGTCACGAAGAGTCGGACTCGACTAAACGACTGAACAACAACAAGTGAATATTTTGTGGAAACTAAAAGCAAAATTTTGAATGGCAAATCAAGGATCTTTGTATGAATATACTGCATATCTCTTAAATTGAACATCTTCCATGGGTGTTTACATATGACTACAAGTTGTTTGCTGAGTGAAGATATTTTTTGNTAACTTAACAAATCGAAATTATACTATAAAAATAAATATCCTTAAGTATAAATTATCATTAAAAACGTGTGGTGTTGTGTAAAATTACTTAGCATGTAAATAGTAGTCATGCGAATATAATACCGCAACATTTCATCAATAATGTTTTTTGATTCTACCTACCTTAAAACTATGAAGTCAGCACCAAAGAGCAATGTAAAAATAATAATTCAATCTGAAAGTACGATATCAATCGGTTTGAATTCAAATTCCACAATCTTGAGGGTGTGGGTGTGGGTGTGGGTGTATGATTTTCTATTTCCTCACACCCACACCCACACCCTCTACATGTATATGCACGCATTGTCCCACACTGATACCAATGTAAAAATAGATAAAACATTCTTACCTAGATGTTCTTGCAAACACGTTAACAATTTTGTCATTTTTCGACTATATACTTCTTATCATCATAGTTAATAACTTTTATTGATGTGTTCGTTGGTAAAAGGTTCGAGTTACTGCGTCGTTATTTTTACTCAATACATGGTAATAGACAAAAAAAAAGAAATATTTACATCCACTTCATGCATGGATAACATCATATATGCCTTCTGCTAAAAGCGAGTACTTCTTGACTGTTACAAGCATTAAACAAATATATTTAAAGTGTTAGTGCGTACAACTTTTGCAGTAAAATAAAAGAAAATTAGTCCGAAAATACACGTTAAACATATTTTTACTGATACACATCAGTTCAGCCAAAATACGAACAGTTATGAGTAAGTTAGTTTTCTGCGTCAACTGTTATATTCTCTTATGAAATCAGTTGTTTTTAATCATGTTTAGTTTTATAGATGCTCGCTTCGTTTCATTGTACTGCAAAATTGAATTATCTTATCTGTTAAACAATTTGTATAATATTGAGTACATTGTGAACTGTTGATAAATTGTTTGCAATGAGCTCTATTAGAGCATTTATAGTTAGAATGCATTCTAATATGATATCGTTATGGTATTCTTAAAATATTGTTTGATTCATCATTAGCGCGTATTCATTATATAGTATTCAGACCTCTTTCTAACTCATAGATTCAATAGTGAACGTATCATCATCATCATCCTCATAGAATTCTTGTATAATAAAACCATCAGATTATTTCTTGAAAAACTTGCTCCTCAAAAGTTATTTTTTTGCATTATGTGCAAACAACATATCATCATGAACTTCTAGGTTCTATGAACAAACACTATATTTTATCTTCTTATTCTTTCNCGTTGTAGAAAAAAATCTTCTTTTTATTTCTTGTCATAAGTATCGCAACTTATACGATTGAAACTGCCATAAAATAATCTTCACAACTATCATATTCAAAAATTGAATCATGCTTTTTATAATCGTATCATCAATGTTATTGTTTATAAATCCGCTACTCATATCAAGTTTAAATAATGGTTTAGCTTTAACTCCTCCAATGGGTTGGTCTACTTGGAATGTTTTTTATTGTGATTATACTGAAGTAGACCTCATGCAAATAGCTGATATGTTGGTTGCCACGGGTATGTTGTCTGCAGGATATAAGTATTTGAATATCTATGATTGTTGGGAAGCTTCTTCTCGTGATCCAACCAGCGGAATGTTACAGTATAATGAAACAAAATTCCCACATGGTATGACAGCATTAGCCGATTATATTCATTCAAAAGGGTTATTATTTGGAATTTATTCGAGTTCTGGTGAATTGACATGTCAAAAATATCCTGGATCTTGGCAACATGAATATCTTGATGCAACATTATTCTCGAGTTGGAATGTTGACTTTTTAAAATTAGACTGTTGTTATCAAGATAATATTAAAGATCGAGCTACAGCTTTTACACGTTGGTCAGCAGCATTATCCGTACAAAATCGTTCGATTCTTTACAGTTGTGATACTGATGAATTAATATTAAATGAAAATAATTTAGAATTCCCATTTCAATGGGCTCCTGATTATTGTAATATGGCTCGAATATCTTGGGATATCTATGATAAATGGGAATCAACATTGAGTATGCTAGATCGTGCAGCAAACATCTATTATGCTTCACGACCAGGATTTTGGAATGACTTAGATATTTTAACAGTTGGCTTAGGTCAACAGACACTCGTAGAATATACTTCACAATTCTCGCTATGGGCAATCATAAGTTCACCTCTGATTGCTGGAAATGATTTAAGAAAAATGACAAAAGAAATCATAAGTATTTTAACGAATACAGAAGTTATTGCAATCAATCAAGATAAATTAGGTCGATCAGGTAATATGATTCGACGTGCATTAGATGGATCATATGAAGTCTGGGCAAAACCACTTTATTATGAACATACATCGCAGTTTTATAATATCGATAATACACCACATTTTAATCCTTTGCCTTTTCATGCAGTTGTCTTATTAAATCGATTGAATACTACAGCTAATGTCACATTCAACTTCGACGATTTATTCGATCATTATTTATGTCCTCATCCACCTACACTGTAAAACAAAACCGTAGAATAATAAACGAAAAAAGGGTTTATGAAAGTGCAACGTGTAGCAAACCCTTTTCAACCGTTTATGAANGCAATCAATCAAGATAAATTAGGTCGATCAGGTAATATGATTCGACGTGCATTAGATGGATCATATGAAGTCTGGGCAAAACCACTTTATTATGAACATACATCGCAGTTTTATAATATCGATAATACACCACATTTTAATCCTTTGCCTTTTCATGCAGTTGTCTTATTAAATCGATTGAATACTACAGTTAATATCACATTCAACTTCGACGATTTATTCGATCATTATTTATGTCCTCATCCACCTACTCCAATCTGGACAGTTTCCATTCGAGATCTTTGGCTTCATCAAAATTTAGGAAAATTTGTTGAAACTTGGACAGCTACCAATGTGCCACCACATGGTGTTAGAATGATTACAGTTTTATTGACGAATACAACAATTTCTCATGATCGATATATTTCTTAATAGATACTTCGTTTTTGCTTGTATTCTATAGTTTGTTTTTCCACACGACTTCATTACCACTAGTAAAGTACTCTCTAACAACAATCATTAGACGCTGAACCTTTTAAAATATGAACAAAATATAATTCTTTCTCAAAGAAAAGTTACATACTGGTAAACAAAACCGCGAATTCAACACATTCAATTTGCATTCTAAAGCTTTGAATTCTATACATGCACCGTTCTTCTTTTGTTTCATCGTTTATTTGGGTGAAAATATTGTCTTGTGGGTGTTTCAGGTATAAATTTGTGAAGTGAATGATAATGCGAGTAAAAATTCAATGTGAAAAACCTGAATTTCTGGGATGCTTTTTCCTATTTCATTCGGAACTCTTATTAAATCAATTTATTCAACTTGAACTAATTCCTTGAAAAATCCATACATATGCATAAGTAGGAGACTGCATCACATCTTCGTAGGGTAAACGGCCAATGAGTGTGTCAACATCAATTTATCTCAAAATGATTTAGAAGAATACCATAGACAGAAAATCCGTGCTACTGTTTTGTTGTCACAATATAGACACGTTCAAAAACAAAATATGGTCTATTTATATCTGTTGTCTGCAAAAATGAATTAAAAAAGTTCATTAGTAAAACCCTTGTGAGTAGTGACCTGCGTGACCACGATTTTTAGTCACAGTCACGTCACGGTCACGAGCTATTGAGTCACGGTCACGGTCACGGTCACAATTATAGCCATGATAAATATATGGGTTCTGATTCTGAAATAGTGCCGGTACTTGGTATTGAAAAGAGGCTTGTTGAGTAACGATATCTACCTACGGCTACCGCAATTGTGGACTTTTTCCAGAATGATATTGATTTGGGAAAATGAAAACCCAATGAATTTTATTATAGTGATCTGCAATGCAAATCAATAGGTTAAACTACTATTAATAATAATATTCTGCCGATCGAGTGGGCAATCGATTGTTTTTGTACTTTCATAAACCATGGTTTCGAAATTATTAACACGTACTCAACTCGAGCAGCTTTTCAAGAAAAACGATACCTCGATCGCATTAAAAAAGGTCAAACAAACCGATCATGGTTCATCATTTTGGCCACGATTTAACCTCGTGTTTGTGAACGATGTAGGTCAAAATTTCGTAATATGCGACAAATGTCGAACAATTGTTACCTATAAAAGTTCAACTGGTACTGGTGGCTTAAAGAAACATTTAGCATCATGTGACAAAATTACATTATCAAATACTACACAATCAACTATAACAACATATTATACTACTAGCAAATAGTGACCTGCGTGACCACTTTGCAGGTCTCTACTTGTGAGACTACAATTTAGAATTTCTTCGATCCAACTACCATAATCGAAACTTCCTTATTTCAATTAGCTAAAAAATTAAGCAAAGCTAGAATTCTATTCGCAAGACATCTTATGTTGAGGGACAGATTCTTTTTTACAATCCACAAATTGGAAATGATTGAGGGAACCTTATTAAGCTGGTAGAAAAAAGCTTCTGTTAACATTTCTAGTGAAAATCTATCGTATTTCTAACATCTATGAAATAGCAACCGATTCATGAAAGAACTAATTTATGTCTTGATAGTGGAGTAGCTGTCGAATTCGACTTCGAATGTACTAAATGAATTTTTCCGAAAATCCTATGCCTCACTTGCAAAAGAAAAAGATAAAATTTTATCCTATCTATTATGCATTTTATAATTCAGATTTAGGCATCCATATAAGTCCACTCGCAAGGCTCGCCAGTTCCTTCGCGGCACCCACAGTTGACTGTGATGTAGTAACAGTCCGCCCGAACAATAATAGTGACACCTATCGCAGCTAATGACTGGCCAATCTCAATTGAGTATACTAGGATCGACGTTGAGTTTCGTTCAAGCAAAACTAAAAATGTTACTAGTATTCCTGAGATTGCTAGAGGCACTCCTGAACCACCTAAATGTTTGCTTTACTTCGTCAGGAAATAGCTTCGGAATATTCATAACAAGACGAGGAGCAGTTTCTGTAACTTCGATATCGCATTTGGCAGCTGGGGTATGCGCTTCAGAAGCTCAAAGTTGTTTCTAGCACCTCCAGTCATTACTGCGGCAATCTCTCTGGCAGGACTTAAAAGGGCGAGGAATAATTTTAGATATCTTAGACACAATGTGTAAATTTGAATTATAAAATTTAGATATAGGATAAAATTTAAACTTTTGCTTCTAGTTGAAACGATATGAGTGCCCGATTTTTAATTTTCGAAGTGATATTATGTAGTTGAAGCTTAATTTATATTCGAATTCGAATTAAGTTTCTCATATGAGAGTATTGGTGTGATTGCATAGGTGAGGAACACCCGCGCTAACACCCACGTTTATGCGCATTACATTTTCTTGGCTTCATGCTGTTCTCTTATTTCGCTCATTACTGTTGATCGATGTAGTAAAGAAAACGACCGCGGGGAAAAGAAAGAAAAACGAATAGGAATCAACATAAAAATGGCATATGCAGCAAAACAATAATTTTTTGAAGTAAAAGTATAAAGTCAAAGAATGATAAGGTTGCGTTTGTGTTAATCACTGAAAGTATGCAAATAAAATTGAATGTCCGCGCACTTTTGTTCTCATAGTAATCAAATAACTCCACTTTCTGTTCGAAGTGTATTCACAATCATAACCATGTCAATCTGCCTATTGGTGTCTTTGATAATATTTGTCGGGTGTGGGTGTAGGTGTCACGACAACTAGGAACATCCACACCCACACACCCACACCCTGCCTTCAATCTCTCCTAATGACTCTCATAGTTTAATTCTCCCTGCATGATTAACGGGATGCTTATTCTTCCTTTTCTCCCAAGTTATTCTTCCCTCTAAAAGTAATTATCGTCTTCCCGAAACAACTCAGTGAGTCATCCACAGTGCTGAAATTTGCTGCCATTTTCGTCCACCCCTTTCTTTCGTATTCTTTTCTTCCGAGCCCTGTTGTGTGTGCGTCTGTATAAAACATCATTGACATCTGTCGAAAGAATTCTCTTTCTCGTTTTTACGTTGTGTCACTTTGCTACAGATCTACAATCTTTATCAATTGTCACGAAAAATTATCAAGAAAATAACAATTATCTGGCAATGCAGACAATTGTGTTTTCTCTTTTCCTTCTGGTTACTATTGATATAATTGTACAGTCAAGTACCTGTACATCGCCAGTGAATCTTCAAAACGTCGATATTGTCGATATAACTGCATCATGGGAAAGATTTCCCACGATAATTCGTAAAATTAAAGACGTTGGTATGTATTATTGATCAAGCATTAAATATCCGTGATAAGAAGAGTATCAACTGTCATTTTTTCTTTGAATACCAACAGAATTTGTAAAGTATTATTGACTTATTAAAAACATCGATTTTCTCTAGACACAAAAGTGCGATTACAATAATATATTGAGCACGGATATTCGATAGCAATTCAGCAGATTTTACTTTTATACAGAAACTATTATTTTACAATCTGTCAATAAAAGTCAAAGAGTAGTTTTTCATAGCTTATACCAACGGAGTTAATCAGACAATCTATGAACCACAATGTGACTGTATCCGCTGATTTAAGCTCTATGAGATTGAGGAATATCGAGTTTCGATGGTAGATCATCAAACTGTACGTCTAATGTCAATTCAACTTTTGCTACTATTATATGCTAGTGTAGGCTTGACTCAGTGGTAATTTGACGTTTCTTTGTTTTCTTTTTGCGCTGGCCTAGAACAAGAGTCATACTCTTGATAATCGATCTTTATTCTTCATATGATTACTTTTAGTCGATCGATTCCGTTGTCCAAAAGGATGGCAACGTCTAGGCGGTTCATGCTACTTCATTTCAAGCATAGCATCAGCATCAAATGAAGCTAATTCTACCTGTAATCTCTTGTATTTCAATCATTCAAGACTGATGCAAATTCGTCATCCAATCGAATTATTCTATGCAGCAGATATTCTCATCAAAAATAATTTCTCTTCATTGATGCTCAATATTCATCCACAATTACTTAAAAGTTAGTTGATATCAACAAATAAATGTTTTGTTCCATCTATTTGCCTAGGAAAACACATTGACGAATTGTTGATGAATGGTCAAGGTGAATGGCAGCAAATGAAAGAAAATTTTCGAGAAGCACAGATGAAAGATTACAAATCGAAAACGCAAATTCTTGATGAATTGCATGCTGCGGGTTTAAGTATATCAAGACATTCGAAAAAAATTAAACATATAATTCACGAAAAGAACAGAAAAGCTCAAATTGACCATAGTGCTTTATATGAATATGATGCTGATGAACCAATCGATGGTGTACAAAAAAGGACAAAGATTCCTATGCAAAATCCAATGAAAATTAACAAACAAAAATATTATGAAGATGATATCGACTCCATTGATGCAGCCGATAATTTTGCACAAATCAAAGATGTTCGTAGTGTTTGTGATCAAGTCATTTGGAATGACATAAAAAATGATTCTCAAGTCTATATTCTAAGAACTGTTTTGCATGCTGATAAAATCATTTGCTCATTAAGTGCCAGTAAACAAGACATCGAATATAACCATGTCTGTGAATATGGTATGTTATTTTTGTTTGCTTTTCTGCTTCATATCAGTCTGTTGGTCTTATCAAATAGTGCTCGACTTTTGTTTTGCAAAAGATATATGCGGTAAACATGGCTCTTGTGTTAACGGTCTATCCGATTTCAAGTGTTCATGTTTGTTCTTGTTCGATGGTTTGCTTTGCGAAAAAAGTAAGAAAATTGATTTTTTCTTCTTCTCCTGTGCAGAAAAACGAATTAAAAATCTGTTTTCTTGTGTATATGTTGGAGGGGAAATTAAAATCCAAGGCAATTTTAAATTCCCCTAGGGGGTGGGTGTGGGTGTGGAAGGATGTGAGCCCGTACTAATCAAACTCTCACCCTCACCCGCACCCGCACTTTTATTGTGCATTGAAATTGACTTTGTACAGCTACATCCACACAGATGATTGACATTCGCGCAAACATTCCTGTCCAGATCTCAAGGCGAATATTCATTTTTACCTATTTCAGAAGAATCGAAAATTATATAAAGAATACAAAAAATTTTAATTTGCCCTAGGTGAGATTGAAATTTTAATTTTTCCTAGGAAAATTTAAAATTCTCCTAGTAAAAAGTTAGGAGAATTTAAAATTTTCCGCTAGGAGAAATTAAATTTTAATTTTTCCTAGGAACATTTAGGAAAATTTTAATTTCTCCTGCGACATATATATGAAAGAAAAAATATTGCTTCACTAAGGAAATATTTTTAAAGAGAATTACAGAGCAGTGAGTGTTTGCATGAGTCAAATGACAGGAAAGATTCTCAGCCAATCCTAAAAAAAACCATTCAAATGCAATCCCCACTGACCCATTGAATCTCATCCTCAATAATTGTACAACAGTTGAACAACACATTGTCTATGTACCGGATGCTTCATTAAGGAGAGAATTATATGTATTTGTATTATTAATTAAGAAGAATTGGAAACGAAATGATATACGCAATATTTTTGTTGTTGACGTCGTTTCTCTCTTTAGTTTCGAGTCAAGGTCAACAAATTATAATCAGTTTGATTATTATTGTTGTTTTATATGCTTTATCGTCCCGACCAAGTCGATGGTGTTTCTTGTTTTGTGTCAAGCAATGTATTAGGTAAGCAAAAGTCTTTCTATACTGGTTTTTCATTCTTTCATCAGAATGAGGCCTGAAATGTTAGATAAGAGGTGGCGAATATGAGGAAATTTATGCGTATCTTTTATCATAGCTAAAATTTAACTAATTAATTTCTTCTATGACATATTGTATGGTATTTATTGTCTCAAAGTTTATGAATCTATATGCCAACGATTGGATATAAATAAATTGCTTACTTTTCTCGTTGATGACAGCCATTATAATCCTGCGTGAAATAAATTGCGAACTGAGAAAACTAAAACTACAGTGCGCTCGTTTTGCTTAGATGTCCCATATTTTGGAAAAGAACATACAAGCGAACAACCACTAGGAACGAAAAAGGAAAGCCAGGACCGATTGTGAGGTGAGTCAAAACTTATAATTCACGAAGAAATTCTCTACGTGATTGATTCATTTCTTGTAGACCAGAAGATGAGGAAAATGTCACAATAGATCATGAACATCGAAAACATTTTATGGGGGATCATGCTAATCTAGAGTCGCGTCATTTCACAAAAGCACAAGAAGCCGCGGAATATATGTAAGTGAACTTCTAAGAATTCAGTTTTTTAGCTAATCTTCAATGGCTTTTTATGCGAATGGTTACAATTTTACGGATGGGAAAAGACCTGAATAGCTAACGTATGAAATGATGAAGACGAAATTTAAGATTTAATCGTTTCTTGAAATTTTTAGAAAATGAATTTGTTTTCATTTTATTTGTCTTTTTTCAGTTTACCAAAAACACCGCAACGCTTTTTAAATCCAAAAAAAAATGATCTAGTTCGCTTATGTTTGGTTGGTGGTCTGAATGTATTTATTCTCTCTCTACTGTTGATCCTTACGGCAATACTTCATTTTATGACATTTCAAAATGAGATTTTTCATGAAAATAAATTCAACATATTACTCCAAGATACTATTCGTATAGTAACTCAACGTGACAGAATTTTGAATTATCGAGTAGAGAATTTAATATTTGCTCCAATCGCTCTTGTATTAATCGTGATATTTTCTTGGTCAACTAAACGAGAAAGACGATGCCCTACAGCGTGCAATGGTCGACCTAGTATAATACCACCGATTCAACCATTTCACACGGTTAATCGATTCACAACAGCAGCTGTATTCAGCCTTCTTACTTTTGAAATATTGAAACTTTTCGAAGAGCTCTTCGGCTCTATCGCACTATCACGTGATGGTGTAATCAGTTTCTTCTTAGAATATAGTGCCGTTTTCTTTCTTCTCGGGTGAGGCCGATTTTCCTTTTTGAAATAGATTAGATAATCGCTCTCTTTTCTATTATCCAGACTCCGCTACTATCCTATTTTAGTCTCTCTACAGTTAAGCAATGTTGTCAATCGTTTCTTTGCTTTTTTATACATTGCTGCTCATGTTGCATATACAATTATGCGTGATGGATCATGTATGCATTTTCTATCTCGATCACAAACTTATTCCGTTTCAGAAGCATCGAAATTACATTTGGTATGCATTATTCTCTAAGAGAAAGATTGATAATGACAATGATTCATTTTTAGGAACTCGGTAATTGGTTTATCATTTTCGGCTTACTTAAAAATATACCATATTTTGTTCTATTGTCATATATTGGTGCCGAATTAACTGTACGTTTTGCTTATGATTCAATTTATGTTCCTTACAAGAAAAAAAGAAGTATTTGGCTTTCATCAGAAACACGATGTGAAGAATTTAAATTTTCACGATATTATGTTAAAGAATTATTTCGGCGAAATAATCGATGCTTTTCAACGGTAACAACGGCTAACAAAGAGATTATACATCCTACTAATCGTAGCGATCATAAAAATGAAGTTAAATTACTCCGACAAGGCGAACAATCGTGGATGAGAAAGTTTCTGGATAGAATTTATTATCTGGATAATAGCTTTCGTTTTACGACTATGGCTATTTGTACCTATTCAACTACTTGGGTTGCTCTATATTACCTAGCATGCACATGCATTTTTTGGCATATTTCACTAACAACAGAACATGTTTCATATCTGAAGTTTTACATTGAATCAATTTTCAAGACCGGTTAGTGTCTCTTCTTTCTTTTTCTTTTTTTGTGAACATATCAAATGATTTCGGTTTTTCAAGATGGAAAAAGTTCGCCATTCGATCGTGAAATAATTTTTAGTGCAACTGTGGCCTTCACTATATCAGCATTACAGTTATGTATCAGTATAAACAATTACAAGAGACACAAACAACAATTGTATAAAGGCATCTATGCAGAAGTTCCAATGTTAAAAAATGTCAAAGCAAATTCAATTATGCTAAAATCTTTTCATTATTTTGGCTTTTTTATTGCTTATATGGCTTTCGGTTTGATTGTTATTTTTCATTTAATGTTTTTCATTTTCTGCTCTATTCGAATTATTGTGGAGAACACTTATGTTTTCACTTCGACATTGCGTACTGTCGTACCTGTTCTAGTTGTATATTTATTGATATTACTCTGCATGTCATTGGTAGACAAGGTGTTCCTGATACAAACTTCAAATGAAAACGTGAATCTGAAAAATCGGAAAATGTACACAGTTCTTTTATATGCTTGTTTTATTTTCGGTAAGTAATGACAATGGGAAATGCGTGTTTACGATATTCATTTTAATTTATAGACTGTTTTCTTGGCGTTGCTTCCTGTATTATTCGTTTAATAAATGCTACGTTGTTCAATTTATTATTTATCGGTCGACTAGATTACAGTTTGCTAGGACGTCCATTGGAAAAGTTCGGTGAGATATACCAGCAACATTTCTCACTTCTTAATTCATTAGGAACTGGATTTAGATAGTGGTTTTACTACCTACGTATCATATTTACATGTAGAAGTTGCTCACACGCATCCTGTGATGCTCGGTATGATGATAATAGTTTATTTCAATATATTTATTGATTTAGTTCTTTTTCTCTCATAGCCTTCTGTAATTTACTCTATGATGATATCATTCAACGTCGACCGAAACATTTATGTAATCATGAATGTTCCATTGGTTCAAGTGAACTTGATAGTGATGATAACAAGTCAGAACGAGTGCGGCCATCTAAGCGTGAGTCATTCACTCCGAATCGAATTTCTAGACGTGAATCCAATAGACATGCAAGTCGAAAGAATAGATCTGACGATAGTGACGATGAGAATATTGAACGAAAAAATGATATACGCTTGATCGGAAGAAAAATAAAGCTAAGCACGACGCCACTAGCTCATCCATCAAAGAATAAGAAAGGCTTCAAACCAGTAAAATACAATCTAGACAATGATGATGTTAGTGGTGAAGAAGGATCTTCAATAAAGATAAAATCAAGAACAAAAGGGAAGAACCAATCAGAAATAGATTTCATTAAAAAAATGACAGCCACATCATTAGCAGTGAATGCAAATGACAGTGAAGACAACGAAGAGATAGAAGTAAAACAGCGAAAACAGCAATCACAAAAGATGAAAAATAAAAATTCACCGATACAACCCACGATGTTCGAAGTCTACTCGACAGTCAGTCATTTAATCGATCGTAACATGATGAACAAAAGTATAAAGTCATCACAAAAAAAGCAAGCTCGATTTCGTTGGCATCTCGCCTATACTCTTCTTAATAATTATCAACTTCTCGGTCAGAGAAAAGGTTACCCTCGTCGGCTAAGACAAACGTATGCACAAAGAAGCAATTGCTTGCGAGGAGTAGATGAATATTCTGCTGAACCAAGACCATGTATTGAAGAGCGTATCTTTAGGTCAGATCATTCATTATTTTTACGTCGATATCTATCTCGAAGTTTTTCTTTAGAGAAGATTCTTCTGCAAAATCTATATCTTCTGATCAACATTCTGCTTTCGTGTCTAGTCGTCGTCGTCGTCGTTCAATTTCTGTTATCGAACATTCTCCACGAAGTTCAGTCAAATGTTATATCGATATTCAGTCAAGTAATTATTACAATGCCGCTGCAAATAAGCAGAAAGTAAATCAACAGTCATTGGCTTGTCCAGCATTATCACCCAACTGCTCAGTAGCACAAGCAGCACTGAATACCAATGATGATGTTCAGCACATTCAAAGTTGCTCTAAAAAACTCGCAAGAAAATTACACAAAAAAGGATTACACTACCATGCTAATGAATCACCACCTTCGGAGTCTACGGTGTTTACATTCTCAGCAGACACTACGATTATTGCACAAAAGCTCACAATGACTTCAAAACAGCAACAACAACAGACACAGTGCAGGACTGTTGTTAGTGACCAACGAACGAGCAAGTCTTCGTTCCAACTTCCGTACCCTTCAGAACAAATATCAAGTGTTCCATCAATCATTGATAGCAATCATCAAATTCAAACTGTCAATGAAAATTCGAAGAAAAAGCAAGCAACAAAAACTAAGTTTTCAGCACAAAACCAAAAGAAACCCGTTGAATGCGAGTCCAAGTAGCCAGCTGCTCTATCACGAATGGATCATATTCAATAAGATGATGAAGTTGTAGCTACGAATGAAAGTGAACTCGAACGACGATCACAAGAGTGCGTCAAAGCAACTCACATAGAAAATTTTTCGAACACTACCTGTGTTTAATTATTATGCTCTGCTGTTTTTGTTCTCTTTTTATTACCAATTTCGCGTGAATAGTTAAACGAGAAATGATCCATTTCAAACGAATTCATCTGGAAGCATTGCTGAAAAGGTTTAGGATGGTTGAGAGTAGACAATTATGTATGAATATGAACCAGGGTGTTGTTTAGGGTTTACACATAGATGAAACCAAAAGATGCAAACGCGTATACACATACTTACATAGTTTTGAATTGACTAAATAGTAAACTAGAGCATGAAACTTTGAAAATGTTGATGTGCTCATTTTATCTTTTGTTGACTGTTGAGACAAATCTCACAGGAAACTATATCGTCTAATGAATCTGTAATTTTTAAGTGCTTTCAATAATAAGCATTGTTTCCAAAATATTTTCTTCTGAAACCTCATGCACAAACTAATCATGCAGATCGATGCATTTTCCCATGATCATGAGTTATACACAATAATATAATGGTTGTGTCTACCATTAGTTTCTCTCTTAGATTGTGTAAAATTGAACGATTGCAAAAGATGTGGTTTGTATATGATAGTATTAAACTCATCGGTATGATGCTTTTACATTTAAAAACTAAAATAGTAGTATATACTTATGATAGGCGCTGTCAATGCAATTCCCGTAGGATAGAAATAGGAAATACGGTGAAACTGCTTTCTGGAAGCTATCTGTCGCGATCTGTGAGTGGCGATGGGCGCACATTTCCACACTGAATATTTCAGCATTCCCTTAAAATCATGTTTCATTAGAGTAGCCTCAGCATATGCTCCATTAATTTATGTGATTTAAGAGTCGTTCCATGAGAAAAACAAACATTACGATCGGAGATAATTTTGTTATCTTCTGATCAAATCTGTCTAGTTTAAAAGCTTCTATTTCTACAGTTGGTTTCATAGATGAATTCGTTTCAACTATGACACGTAGCTATCAATGTCAGGGTTCCGTTTGTTCGGAGAGAAGCACGGATGGATATTCTTTCCTGAAGACACTGAGTGCTTGACATATCGTCGTATTGTTCTTCTGTGAAAAGTGGGTATGTGCTTCGATTTTCCACAAACAGTACCAGAAACTGACACTCTTACGCAGAAAAAACAATGATTTTACATTTTACATAAATTTAATCGTTTTCATTTCTGTATGCCTGGTTGAACTTTTTCAAATGAGTCTTCATTCGATTGTTTACGAAATTAACTGTTTTTTTTTCTCAGACCATCAAATCAATTCGTTTGTATTCGATCAATTAATCATAAGATAATATTCAATGTGAATCTATGGTACTAGCTGGTTCTCCGACATTGCCATGATTTGTTCCAGATCTTGAATATTAATCTAATTAGATTTCTCACCTGACTATTAAAGTTACCTATTGAATTGGTTTACAATCAATAAGCTCCCTCCCCTTATAATAAGCTCACAATACCGCACGAGAAATCCATTTTGGAAGGCGTGCTATTTTTCTGTTTGGTCCTAAATATTGTCCTATGATTACGTATGTTTGCAGACAATAGAGTCTCAAGTAGAGATTTACAACTGGCGTGAATAACATTTGATCAGCTATGTGTATAGTTCATAACTACAGCAATATTTATAAATAAAAACTACTCAATTAATAAGAAGTCTTGAATATACATTTTATAATCGTAATAATCTTTTCAAATGCATGAAGATTTAATAAGATAAAGCGTCTGATTGAAAGCGTCACTCACCGGGCGTGTTTTAAGATGAAATAGATATTTCATCTAAAATATCCTAGTAGTAAATATCAAGACTGGAAAAAAGAAGAGAAGCGTCCGTATGGATAAGAAAACTATCTAGTGTACGCCTGCTACCCAGGGCAAGAAACCAGACGGGAAGATCTTACAAGAATCGTACGTTTGATCATATCTGATCTGATAAGATCCGACGAAAAATCGTCGTCTCTGATTTCTTACACTAAGTCGTATCAGAAGATTATTTGAAAGGTTCTGCTACCCATAGAAATATCACCGATATTTTAATTAAACTAATAACTTCTTAAAATATTACGACAAATTTGTATTGAAAATAAATTGCATGTGCGATCTTTAAAGAAAATATAATATGATCTGATGCAAGATTTCAGAGACGACGAGTTTTTGTCTGATGCTTATGAGATTTCGTTCGAATTGTAAGATCTGACATCCGGATTGCAAGATCTTACGTCAGATTTTTCGACCTGGGTAGTTGGTATTAATGGAACTTTGATTTTTTTCGCAGTTGACATGAGCTAATAACTATTGACTTCGTGAAAGAGTTACGTATATCTTTTTTAAAATTCTTGTCTGTTCTTTGGACTATCGTAGTTACTATTTTTCGATTACAATACAGATAAATATATCTGTATTCAAGTTTTCGTGCTTTATTATATCGATTTATAACCACAAATTGGCTTTTTATAATTTTTATTTTCGGAAACAATGATGAATCCACAAGAATTAATTTTATCTCGCTACACTTCACTATTTACATAGGTTGTACTCACTTTATGTCATTGAACTATTATGCGCTCTGTGCTTCTCTCAGTTCTATTAATATTACCTTAGGGATGTGAATAAAAAGGTAAAACAGACGTTTAGACTTATTTTAATTCATATGCTTACAGCTGTAGAAGGTTTGTGAGTATAGAAAAGTAAAATGGGGTCTATTTAATTTCTTATGGATCTATGTCAACCATTGTTGAGATTTCTGATTCTTTATCTATTCGTGTTAGCGATATCGGAAAAGGTTAAATGAAATGCGCTTGACTCGTACAATTTGTAATAGCATATAATTGATAGATTTTCAAAAATTTAGCTGTTTTCTTTGATAAATACTTGTGTATTTATATCCATAATTGTATTGCAACTATTTATTCGTGTAGCTGTGATGATGATTATTTTGGTTTTAAATAAAAATTCATGAGTGAAGAGACACAACAACAAATTGAATAATTCATCGAATTCAACTTTAGGAATAGTTTTTGTTGACACTTTAGGTGTATTTTTTTATAGTTTTCTCATTTTATTATGCACTTGATTCAAAGCAAAAATCAACTACAAAAATTATAAACATAAATCACTCTTGATTTTTGTGATCATTTGCATATATTTCCAGATCAGTTGATATCGAACGAACAGGACGAATACGATTTGTACCATTTACACAAGCTGATTTTGTTGACTAAAATAGAAAATAAAACAAATTAATAGTGAATTGTTCTGTTATTTTCTGTGATCATTGAGGGAAATATGTATTGCATTTGATTTGTTGAGTGCAATAGTGAAATTGCAGATGTATATCTGTGAGGACAATGATAGATAACTAAAGGATAAGAGCTCCTAACCGGTCTCAGTGGGTCTAGTCCAATCGTGGAATAAACGTACGTTTCTCGTGAAGTAATGATACCGGATCGCATCTTATCGAATAATCGATTCAGTTTTCGATTTAAATTATCAATTTCGTTTTTCCTTGGGTCGATTTCTTGTTGATCCATATTTAATAAATGTTTAGGTTTAATTATTCGCCGTTCAATTAATTGTAGTATATCAAAACGACGAATTTGTTCAAGTCCATGAATAAGATCATCAACTTTAGCGCGTGTATGAAAACGTCGCCATTTATTTAATGCTTCCATGGCTTGATCCTAGACAAACTACAGATAATAAATAAGTATCAATTGATATTTACTTGAAAAACATCTCCACGTTGGTATTTTTCATCAACATGTTTTATATCTTTGGACAATTCTTCTTGACCACGTGTTGGATAAAATGGTAATTGCCAATAGAGTCGATTCCAGTCACGACCAATAGACTTTGATATGAGACGGAATGCTTTGGAAAGGTCGTCTGAAAAATATATAGAGAGAGAGATGGAAGAACACTTTTTATCATGGAAAGTCTGATATAGTTTCAATATTGTAAATAAAATATTAAAGAAGAAAGTTGCCCTGCTTTTTGTCAAGCGTTTTAAAGTAGATGTAAGTTTTATTTGGAAAGAAATCAGATCAATTCGAAACTATATAATTTGATCTGGTTGATACATTGAACTGCTATTTGGGCTTGAATTCAAGAAAGATAAAAATGACTCGAAATGTTTGCTAGTTATCGCCAAAAAAGGAGCTACCGTTGAGGGATTGGCAATATGTTCGTTTCTCGAGAATCAGTAGCATGTTCGAGCCTTCCCCTACAGCACCAAGTTTTAAAAATAATTCGGTTCTGTTCTACACGTCTCAAATCTACTTGTTTGTCGATGGTCTATGCATTCTGCTCGCATACCGAAAATGGTTCGACCTTGCAAAAACCGTCGCATATAACTCATGTTATCTTTATTCAGTTTTGTATGCTTTTCGCGCTAAGCTCTGTTATGCTTATGCTTGCTTTTCTCTCTTGTGCAACCTGTTAATTGTAAGCTACACTGCCCCTTTAGGACCAACATGGTCAGAGGGTTTAATTTCGCATAATAAAAAAAGGAGCTACCGTAGATTCAAACTCATCATATTCTTCGGATTTCTAGAAGTCAAGAATATCATTATTGAATGTAAATGATGTTCCTCACGTGCACCAATAGTACAATATCCGATCTAAAATACTGTCTACTGATTTTATCTGAACAAATTATTCTTGACTATTATTTTGGATAATCTAGCTACAGCATCTACGTAGAGTTTATAGTAGCTCTGATCTAAAAACAATTCTGCTATGCATGATATCGTTTTTAAATTTATCTAAAAAAACCTTAGATATTTCACTAGAATTGTCGTATCAACCCAGATCATTACATATTGATAATGTGTGGGCGAAAAAGTAGGCCATCACTTTCTAGCTGTAGAAGCTACTCTGCTCTACTATGTCAATTGAAAATGCTGATGCTAGCTGATTGTATATATATATATATATATATATATTTTTTTTTTAAACATGTAAATAGATCTTCCAGCTAAAAGACTCCCGACAATCGAAAAGCTTCTGAAATTGTTTTACTTCGATCTTACCTTCTTCATTTTCTCCACTATGTTTATTATGAACTGGTAAATCGTAGAAGATCTTTTGTGGTAAATCATTTGTTTTTCGACATTTATAAATATCGCGCATAATATCACGGCAATGTTGTATGCGATTAAAATAGTTTTCTTTCAGAATTTTATCTTCTAATACGACTTGTATTTCTTTATCGAGTTTTTTACTTTCAATACGCATTTCAATTAATTCATCTTTACGTTTTTGAAAAAGATTTATGCGTGTTTGAAAAGCTTCAACTTGAGATTTTAATTTTGGTAATTCTCTTGAAAGTTGTTTTATGTCTTGTTGAAAACGTCCAACTGCTAAATTATGTCCAATACTATCTTGTTCGTCGTGAGATTGTTTCAATAATTTCTGAAGTTGTTCTTCATATACTTCGTGCGTTAAACGTTTCGAAATATATTCACGTTCTTTTATATTGAGACGTGTTTCAAATTCGTCATATTTTTTTTCATTAATCGCATTTTCATTTTCCAGCTTCTTTAATTGAGAACGAAATGATTCAGCCTTAGAATAAAAAAAGAATGTATAAACTTCTTTTCATAGATTCAGTTTTCTACAATAAATTCAATACCCGATGTTCAACTTGACTCAATTGAGATTTATGTATTTCGAAAGCTTTTTTTGCTTCAACATATTTTTCTTCAAGTAATTTAAGTGATCTAAACGAAATTTTCTTTTACTTTTAACTTATTTGCAGATTGAAGACGTACGTCTGAATAAAATCATTGTATTTTGCATCTTCATCTAGCCATGTGCGAAGAGAATGTAAAGTTCGTCGTCCTTCATAGTAGCATTCAGGTAACGCAAATAAATATGACAGTGATGTGCAATCAGTACGACTTGCTAATTCTTGAGATTCTTTTGATAATGCTGAAAGTGCAATGCCTTTCGTATCTTCTGTACGTTGTGGCATTTCACGTAAATTTTTCAATGATTTATTCACATCAAAGATATGTAACCAACGAGATTTTTCATAGGTGTATGCTGTTTCGAGATAGTCATCCTACGTAGCAATTATCGAACAAATATTAGTTTAATTTTTACTTATCTATTACTTTCTAGAACAAGTTCAATGAGTAGAAACTATTGTTTTATTCCCCATAATCAAAACGAATAAGAGATACCAAATCTTATGATTTACGTTTTAATTGATCACACTGTCTCGTTCATAGGAAATTCTAAGAATTTATTATTGGATACTAAGGCATGTGTTAGTTGGATATATTTTTGAATACCTACACCATATCCTCTTGGTCTTAGATTCTCCATATTGACAAATATCTATCTACGTAGTTTCTATAACATCTTTGTGAAATTTTAGTAGGCTGAACATTAGAGATTATTTTACACTGAAATGCTAATAACCATTCAGATTGAAAAGAATTAGATATAGTAGATTTCACTAATAAGGATTTATCTATTAAAATTTTCATGTGAGAAAAGAATCTGAAATTCTTGCTCAGTATTTCAGTATTTTTTTAAAGTTTACTACAGGTGCTCTGACTTTTTGAAAATATTCAATACAATCAAAGAAAAATCAATATATACATATTTTGTTAGCTATCAGATAGTAAATGATTTTGAATTTATTTTCTTATATTTCTACTACTACTAACAATAAACATTAGACTAGTCATGAAATCAAAAATATAGACTTACAGGTAGTTTTTCTTTTCTCTTATTTTGAATAATATCTTGTATATGCTCAATTTCATAAAACGAAAGAAAATATTGTTCCATTAAATTCATTGAATCAGCTATTTTATTTATTAACATTGGGATGGTTGCATAAAGTTGTTCTGTTGTTTTATCCAAAACTCTTTTCATTAACGCTACACCTTCATCGGTTACAGGTCCATATAATGCGCCAATACTGGCATCACTCAGTAATTCTCGTATTGCTTTGCCGTTACGAATATCATGCAGTAAGCGTGCTTCACGCAGTTGATTTAATGGTTGTGACCATGCCTGAAGTGCAACGACAGATAATGGCCGATTTGTAGACTGATTTATTGATGTTACTGATCCTTGATAATAATCAGCTTCAGCATGATCGATCAAATTGGAACATTCATCAAGAGCTTGCTCAACAAATCTATAAATTTGCTCATATGATGTTGGTTCAATGGTTTTTGACCATGGTTTTGGTGGATGCATAGTATCAGTAATGTTTGTACCTCAATCGAAATTTTAAAAAAAGTCACATGAAAAGCCTTTTTTGTTTCAGTTCGTTTTATATAGCAATGTTGCTATAGCTGTAAAAAGAAATGCTTCTTCAATGTATTTTTTTATAAATAGGATTAAGTTTACAATCGTGTTTGACAACGCATCAGTTAGAAAAAAATTCAAATAATTGTTATTGGTGTTTCGAACAAAACTGCTCTTTTTTCCTGTGTCAATTATAATGAAGAGTCATCCAAAGTAACAATAGAAAAGTGGTCGCCATTTTAATCGTGACTTTTTCCTTCTACTTCTTTTCACTATAGAACACTCAAGGCTTTTCAGTCAATAAAAAAAATGAGAATATACATTGAGACATATCGTCTACGAATAAATATGATCATTCAAGTTATTATTTAGAAAAAATGATTTTCCTAATATATAGAAGTTCGGAAACTCATGAGAAAATTGAATTATGAGAGGAAAAAATGATTGTAGGAGTTCAAAACTTAAATTTAACTGTACACAATCTTTCACATGACAAAGTCAACAATAGACTTAAGTTAGATTTGTACTTCGGTAAATACTTTCATTTAATGAAAACTTATTTAAAGAAATCCCCACAGTGAGCTTGTAGTACGTTTCTTTGACAAAGAAAAATGTTGTTTTCTTAAAGTTCAGTATCATGAATTGATCAAACTTTATGCCTGCAATTGACTATTCGTTGTATATTTTCAGCAAAATTAAAACACATAGGAAAGTTTTTCTATATTTTTTTTATGAATAGTATGTAAACTGGAAATATGAGCTACTTAAAATGCTAGTACTAGAATGAATTGACATAGCAAAATTTGCCGAGAAGAAATTTTTTATTTTAAAATTTAGATATTTTCTTACACTTTAACTAAACTCATCGAAGACAAATGTAGTTTAAGTGAATATTTTTAAATATTTCTCTAATTTATATAGTATACTGAGCTTCACACTCACTCACATATTGTAGCCTTCGATAACTACGTTTTGATGAATAAAAACATGTATTGTTTCCGAATTTTTCTAAATTCATACAGGATATGATCGATTTACAAACCTTAGCGAAGAGCTTCCCGTCTTTTTCAAACATAAATTCTTTTGTGATTGAATTTCCTGTTGAAATTACGATAAATAATATTAATACATTATTGAATTTACTTCTTGTTCGTATTTGAGAAAAGTAATGTTTCATTTTATTTTTCGTTGTACGTAAGACAAGAAGACAAAAAGACAAAAAGGAAAGATCATTTATCCAAAACTAATATGAAAAAAAGGAAATTGTTAATTACAAATGCGAATGTTCATTTGAAAAAGAAAACAAGAATCTATATTTAATGTCTATAGAACACGTGCTCTGCTATGTGCTGGTGTTGTATGTTTAAAAAATCCCATTTCATTGAGAACAATTTTAACTAAAAATAAATGAAAAACAAGAATCAAGAATCCTAAAACGATCCAAAATATAATTGGTAAACCACCAAGTTTATGACCATGTCGATGTAAAGCAAGAACATCGTGTGCATGAGGAGGAGCTATATAAAAATAAATAAAAGCCATGAAATTGTGACATTAGAAGAAGAAGAAAAAAACACTTCACATACCTATTTCAATTTCTTTTACATGCAACGTATCTTTTAGTTGTGTCATATAATCAAAATCTTCAGTAATATAAAGAATTGCAGTCGATGGACTAGTCATTTTAACGGGAAATCGAATAGGCTTTTTACTAAAGAGAACAAATAAATATTTCATCGCTAAAATTTCGTTTCAAACAAACCTAAGTTTAGTTGGTGTATCTAAACAACCAGCATCGCATGCATATGCTTGACCATTTTCATTATCAATTGAAACATCCATAATAGCTCGATTGTCATGTCCAACTGTAATACTTATATTTAACAAAAAATGTTTACCAAAATGTATGGAACGAAAAAACATATCACGATGAAGTTCTTTAGGATCTAAATTCATTTCAAGATGATGATTATGAAAACGTGCACCACCAATGGAAAGTAGCATCGATTGAAGAACACCATTAACACCTATTATAGAATAATGTTGAATTAACTGCTAAAAATATTTGCTAACAGCATACCACTAAGCATTAAAGAAGAACAACCTTTTTTCAACAGAGTTGTACGCCAGAGGTAAGTTAGTTGATAAACAGCTAAATCATCTCCGGGTGATCGCCATAATCGATCGCCGACTCTGCAAAATAAATAAATAATATTTTGACATTTTTCGTTTTCGTATAAGAATGTTTAAATGTTTGCTAGTTGCATGACATTCTACGAACATTATAATATATATATATATGACGTCAATCATACCTCTAATGATTTTCCAAAAATTAATTTTAGATATCAGATCTTATTGAAAAACAATGATCAAATTTTATAACACGGTGGCGATTAAACTGCTCGAGAATAGTTATATTGTATCTCTTTTGACACTACGAAAGCTTATCAAAGTGTTTTGTTTTTGAATCTTCGACTAATCGGCAGTCGCAATACCAGATCATATAAATCTCTAAAGATTACTATGCTGAAATTACTGATTCTATAAACATGATAATCTCTGTCATCTATTCATTGAACTGCTTAAAATCATACAGAACCGTAAATGTCTCTCAAGATTTGAAGCCTGAAAAAATTCGATGTATTTCTTTATATCAAATTGTAATTCAAGTGACTTATATACACGTATTAAGTATATACTATGTTCACTTCTGACGAAAGTGCTTGTCCTAAAATTCTAGCAGATAGAAATGTTTCTTTGTCGAGATTTAAAATCAACTTACAATGTTGAATGACTTTCATAGCATCGATCAATTTGAAATAGCGTTTGATTGAGTTCCATGCGCTTCGTATCCGATACTTGTAAATCATAAAGTGGTGAAGGCGTCGAACATAAAACATAATAAATTGTTCGATTTATAACATCACCATTCATAATTGATGGTGCTAATGAACGACTTATTGAAAAGCCACTTTGCCATATTGATGACCACGTGTCTATGTGTTCTTTTAATAGATTCTCAAATGATATTGATAGAGCTTCGAATAGATCGTCTTTTGCCTGTTTTTGTAATTTAATTTCCCAATCTTTTGCGTAGGTATCATTGAGTAATGAATCAACATGAATCAATGAAGAATATTTAATCACAGTTAGAATTGTTTCTTTACGTTGACTAAAAAGAAACAAATAAAATGAGATCAGAATTAAAAATTAATTAATTTCCAACCTACCCATTAGGTTTAATATGAATATTGGAAGTTATTTTATTAGTTATGATAACAACAATAATTGCTGTTCGTTCTTGAGTAAACAATCGATATGTTATCATGAGAAATTTATCTTTTGACGAATCGAATTCAATTTCTTTTGTATCCATCTGTTTTGCATCTTGTCTTGATAATTGTGTTCTTTGTAACAAATCAAAATCTAGCGTTTCATCACTGGGATTTGTAGTATTTATCTGTTGAACAATTAATGATGAACGACGTCGATGCGCATATAACATATGTGTTACATAAGCCGAACGATCGTCATTTATTCTAAAACATTGAATACGTTTTACGAGACCGTGCCTCATTTGAATTATGTTTGCATTGGAATCTTCCCATATTTTTGATGAGGTTCGAATAACTGGAGAGTAGCCACTCGAAATAAAAGGAACACTAGGATCAGGTATTAGATGAATTTGAGATTGAATTGAAAGAGATAAACCAATATAGCCATTGCCTAAAATAGAATAAATCTTTTTTTACTTTATCAAGTTCACTAATAGTGATGAATTAACAAAGCAGTGACTTTGAAAACCTGGTAATAACCCCCCCCC
>OENM01001074.1:0-14635 GCA_900239745.1 Rotaria magnacalcarata | reverse complement strand
CCCCCCCCCCTCTACTAGTTGATGTCGATGGACGTCTATTTCATGTTCGCTATAGACCGTGTACGGTTGCAAATGAGAGTGAGTTCAGTGACCTTGTAATTTTTGAATTTAGAGTTTATTATGAAATGAGAATATTTCGCTACTTTTTTTTTTGATAATTTGCGCATAAGTAAATCAAGCGTGAATAATAAAATCTTCTGAGCGTTCGTGCCTATGACTGATTGATTGAATGTTACTAATTCTCGGTCTCAAACACGATGTAAACGGAAGCCTAGATATCTGAAATTTTGTTTATCGATAAGTGCTTCTATTCTTCACGTGCCGAAACTTAAGGAAATAAATATTCTCTTAGGAAACGAAGTGCAATCATAGAGTTGCCAGTAAGGTTCTAATACTTCGATACATAGTGTAAATTATTCGACTTTATTGATGCTCGAATGATTCTCATTCAAGTTTTATCAACTATAAAATCATATGAGAGATTTCAGTATTTGATTAATAAATCCGCTTGTATGAAAATCGAGAGCTCAGTAGCCTGTTTTAAATTTGTGGCTATTCAACCTTGCCCTGCTCGGGTACTACAGCATTAAAGTCCATAGCTATATATGTTTATATCGGTAGACTGAAGCTAACATGAGACAAAAACATCGAAACGAAATGTAATTTAATATTACAATCAAATATGATAAAAACAAATAGTTCTTATCAAAAATTTCGTTTTTACGAGGTAATCGTATAGATAAGCTCTTCGAGCTTTGCAACTGATTTTATTCAGTAGAATTTGACTGAACCTGGCATTTGTTTCTATTGAGTTGATAGAATATGCTAATTGAGAATATTCATGTTCTACAATCGAGTGATTTAATTTTTCTTCTTTTTTTCAGTCTCTTCTCGTATTATCATATTTGATAAAAAATGGTAGTGAAAGAGTGATTCGATCAGCTCGTGAACATCTATATGATCTGAAAAGTCTAGATGATTTCTCTTATCATGATGAAAATGGCAAAGATCAAGGAATAAACAGTAAAGAATTGAAATTTTAATTTGAACTTACAAAAAAACGGAATATATATTTTTGTTTCAGTACGACTTAAAGCTAAAGAATTAGTTGAGTTTATTCAAGATGACGATCGAGTACGAGATGAACGTAAAAAGGCCAAAGCTAATCGTGAAAAATATGTTGGCGTGAGTCATGAAGCATCATCTTTTCGACATGGTAAAAATAGTTTTTTGTTTTTCAAGTTTTAAATTTTATTATTAATCGTTTAACAAATTCAGGCGATCGATGGGATGATACGGATGAATCGAAAACAAAAGATTTCGATGGACGTTGGAAATCAAAAACTGTTGATGATTTTTCGAAAGTGAAAGACTTCGTATCTGAAGATTATTCATTCGACAAAAGGTAACTTTATTAAAATTTGTGATGATGATTATTTTCATGCGCGTCATCTGAATGTTAAATGATGATTGCATTTCTATCCATTCATTCTAATCTGAGCAAATTTTAACAAGTTTTCAGAATGTTTTCAGTTTATTTTTCTCTCTTTAGTAGTGGCGTAGATCAAAATATGAAATTAACGAAGAAAAAAGATCAAAATAAAATGCAGGTAAATTATAGATAGTTTTTCCATTTTTATGGCACATCTTGAAAACATTAGAGATTATTCAATGTTCTTAGTGTTATGAATTTGCCTAAAGAAACTGTTTTGCTCTTCAACCCTACGTAGGCGTAACAAAATGCGTTTGACGTTTCTTTATTTGATCATACAAACTAATTATTTTCTTTTCATGTTTAGAGTAGCAAAACAAGTTCATCAATAGAAAATCTAGTAAGTGATTTTGTTTCATTCATTCA
Organism: Rotaria magnacalcarata; assembly: GCA_900239745.1. Lineage (NCBI taxonomy): Eukaryota > Metazoa > Rotifera > Eurotatoria > Philodinida > Philodinidae > Rotaria > Rotaria magnacalcarata. The sequence goes on along the minus strand of OENM01001074.1, from coordinate 12,777 downwards.
TCCATCACGATGGAGATTAAAGTGATAATCTTATTCAAAATATGATTGTATACTTAAATCAAACTATCGAACAATGAAACCTAAATCAGATGTAGACAGCAGTTTAACAGCAAAAATATTGTTCTAATTGTTTGCACAAGCTGATACAAACTTTCTGATTCTATCAGTAGTTGAACGAGGAATAAATTGCTCCTTGAATTAACTTCATCTTTCAGAAATGTAGTCATAGTTTATTGTTAAGAAAACACGGCAATGTAGAATTCGTTAGAAAAATAAGTTTCTATCTCGAGAGAAAGTAATGACTGACTCTAGTATCATGAGAACTGTTTTTTTTAATTCAAAAATCTAGATAAAGTATTAATGAAGCTAAAATTCGTTTTTCTGGTTAAATTTAGTCTTCGACTCAAAATAAAAAGCCATCATCAACAATTAAAGTACCAGAAGTTGATCTATTAGGTGAAGATATCGATTTCACACCCTATGTCCAAGCTTCACAAGACGAAGAATTTGGTCAATTTCAAGAAGCAATATCTCCAAGTCCTTCGTATGTTTTCTCTTTTATTTCATGCTAAAACTAAAATCCACTTTAATCATCTAGCGTCCAATCCACACTTTGGCCAAGTTCAACACAATCCTCTTCTTCTTCAACAGCATTTGATCCGTTTGCACCATTTGAATCATCACCGAATCTCTTTCAGCCAACTTTATTTCCATCTAATCAACAATTATTTACAAATGCATCCATATTTTCACAGCAATCTGCTATACAGCCAACAACACAAACAAAATCAAATGTAAGTCAAAATAAAAACTTCTATTGGCTACATTCATCCCCAATCGAACGTCTCTGAAAATTCTTTCTTTTGGTACACGACTTAGGAACTGATCTATCTGAATTGTGTTTGTACCCGTTCGAATAGCATCGGAACATTTACGATAACAAAGTTAACGCTTAACTGAATAATTGATTTTACTTTTTAGACGATTTGGTCAATAGGCGAAGGAAAATTAGATATCTCATTAAATAATTTAATTCCACATACTCGTGGTAATCAAGAGAAAAAAAATTTAACGCTCAACCAATTAACTAGTCCGACAAAATCAACTGATCTTGATTTTACATCATTAAATACAAATACTCAATCAATATTTTCTAGTAAAAAATAACAAAATTTGATCATTTTATTTTATTTACTTTTTGCTTTTATTCTTTCAATCAATGATTCGAGAATTCATGATTGAATGATATGAGAATATATGTTGTACATAGTTTAGATATTTATTTTCAATATTTCACATTGATTGACCTATTTTACATTTCGATCTGCAATTTTGTTTTTTGTCTTCTGATGTGCACAAGTCCAAATACAGTGCAATTTTCGTTTTCTCATTGTATTCATTTATCTGTATGCATGGATTTTAATGTAATATTTATTTAATTGTTAAATAGAAATTTTTTGTTTTGTACTGAAAAAATATATGAATGGAATAGAAAGTAATGATTCTTAATAAAAATCAATAAAGACGAAAATAGCGATCGGTTAAAATCATATCATCGACGAATCTAAAACAAAAACGAGATAGAATTCATCAATTGATGATGACAATGAAGAGTGCTGTACTTGGTCATTTCAGACTGTGCGTGAACATGGCGTTTTTCATGAGTCCATGGTTCGTTGACCTTTAACGGATTGTCTTTTGTCCACCAACCAACTGAAAGCAAAATAATGAAACTATTTAAATTCTAATTATTACTGTTTTGAGCGGTTGTCAATGGTTGTCGTGTAAGATGATTCTGATCTTGATCTCCACGAACATGCATTGTACGTAATGTATGATAATTTCTGAATATCGAGAGAAAAAAAAACAAAATAGATTTTTTTTCTAACTACCGAAAAAAGTTCTTTTTTTACATATTTGATATAGCTGGTGATGACCATTCACGTGATTGTATGTTACCAGTGAGTTCACGAGCTAATTGTTTTTCAGCTGGATTTCTTGGTGCACGTCCTGTTGGAACTTCGCGTAATTGAGTTGAATTACCATTTTTGTTAATTGGCTCAATATGTTTCAAAGCTTGAAATCGGTTTTCATGGCCCATCAATGTCAAATGAAAAAATGACATTTTTCTATCTGAAATATAGAATTCAAGGATGAAAATACAACAAGCAAATCTATCATTAGTAACTCGAAAACAAATTTTCGACACACGGATGAACGAATATGAAATATGTATTTTATAAATTGAGTAACAATTGAAAATTTCGAAAAAACAAATGTTAACTTGAAATCGGTACATCAAGGCGAGTTTTTTAGTACTAGAAAGTCTCATTTCAGTGTCATGTTTTAATATCTATATACTGTTAACTATATAAGGAAATCCTGTTCGATCCATTATAATTGTCTTGTAAGAAAAGACTTGAATTCAATTGATAGGATCGTCCATTTCATACAGATTCTATTGTTGGTTTGAAATTACAAATATACTTACGTTGATCAATATGTAGAATCACCTGTAACTAAATAATGAATACCATTGCGAAAGGTTTCATTTGTAATTGTGCTTGATAATTATTCAAACAAAGTCGACAAAGCAATAGCAAGTTTCAATTGACATGTAAAAAAACAAGTAAAATAAACATATAAAAATTACGTTGCTACGAGTTTCTTTTATTTTACATGAATTTCTTTCGTTTTGTTCTCTTTGTTGCCTACTACATATTGAGAAATCAAATGAAAGGACAAATGTCGATTATGTCTCTATCACTTCTCGGTCAAGGACAAGATCTCGAATAATGAAAGTGAAATATTAGGTGACCTACAACCAGCACTCGGATTTTCTTTTCTTTCTATGTGATAGTGGAAATTGAGTGTTCAGTTCATTGAATAGAGAATTGATTGCTTTACAAAACATGTTTTTCTTATTTGGTAAAATATTACCAAAGGAGAACAAACATCTAATCAATCATCTACATACGTCCTTAATTTCAAAACGTGTTTATCCAAAATATTTTTTCGACGTTCCTGAAGAGAAAATCTTTTATAGAATATTAAAATATAATCTAATCTTGCGGGCAAACGTTTAAATGCTGGTATTCTGCTTTTGAATTGAAACCAAAGAGAGAAAATAGTTTTATTGCAAAAAGAAATCTCAACAGACTTTATCTTGTTTCAAGCAATAAAACCGCAGTCATTTCTTTTCATGATGATCTACTCGATAATGCGTAACAATTAAATCTATTTTCCATAGTTAAATTAATGATTAAGTATATATATATATATATACATTTATTTTAAAATAAATTGTATACATACAAAACAAAAATATAAACTAGCATCTATACAAATGCGTAGATAATTAAGATGTATTACAATAGAAAACAACAATGAAAAAAAAATATTTCGTATATAAATATTATTACATGCAACATACTGTATCTGAACGATATAAATAATTATATAATGAGATGACTAGATATATGAGATTAAAGACACTGATTAATCATCCTTAAATGACTTGTATTATCTGATGAAAATTAAGGTATTAAAAGTGGGTTGACCGCAATACCAGTTTCTTCCGTGTCGCTATGGGCTAACAGGAACAAAGAGAAAACGATATTTAAAAACAAATGGAAGATATATTAATGAATCATTTCATACTTGAGTTCCGTTCTTTACTCGTCATACCAAGATTATTGTCTGTAATTCCACAGCAAAAATAACAAATTAAAATTGACGATACAGTAAGTGAAATGATTGTTAGTAGAACAAATGAAAGAATCAGTTTTGCACGAAGTGATAATGGCTCATGATGATGACCTTAAGAAGAGTTAATCGAATATTTCATTAAAATAATTCATCTACATACTATATTCACAATAGGCTTCATCAACATTATTCGGACAATTTTTATATCGATCACAAACAAGACTTCGATCAATACAATGCGAGTCGGAAAAGCAATCAAAACCACATTTTGAATACATTCCTAGAAAAATAAATTTTGTTTTTGTACAAAAACAGAAAAGAATTCTCTCGTATAATTATACTTGTTTTAATTTTTAACGGTGTAACAACCATTGAAAATTTTGATAATGGTAATTTTTGTGATCGATGATATTTTATTGTTAACAATTCCGTATCAAAAAAATATTCGCTTCCATTTTTTGTACGACAATCAATAAGTATCTAAATAAGATTTGATTGAAAGAGACATATGATTTCAAACTATTTACCGTTTCACCGGATTCACTTGTCACTGTTACATTTTCTGTTGAACATAGTGGCTGAGCGAGTATATGAACATAAAATCTTGTCGACACAGGAAGATCAGGTATTAATGATCCATTTGGAAAAGTTGGTAGGCAACAACTTTGTATATTTAAAACACATTTACCAAGCCATGGTGTTCTATAGAGAGAGAAAAGAATAACCGAAAAAAATGAAATTAAAAATTACAGTCTTAGGAACAAACCCAGCATAGCGAACTATTCCTGCGTCTGGTGTAAATTTACTTTTTGGATTACAATATGGCCCATATGTATTTTCAAGATTGACTAAAATAAAAAGAATATTTGTAGAAATGCAATCTTTCAATCAAAAAAATTATCTTACAGTATGTTATTTTAGCTAATGACGATGAACAGAACAACAGAAGCAAAAGTTTTTTTAGTAACAGCATCTGAAAAAACAAATGAGTTAAAGCAACTCCCGTTTTCTACGTAGCGACATTAATTTTATTGAAAAAACAAACAATTATTTCTGAATTAATCACAACATTTAACATATAATAAATGCTTTTAGCAATTTAACTTAACGATAGCAGTGCCCAAAATCATTGATGTTCGTTGGAGAAACAAAAAGATAAAATCTCAGAGGTAATATCCAGGATTGGATAGCCTATGAATTTCACAAATAATTAGCAGGAAATCATCATAAGACTTACGAAAAATGAAAAATTTTATCAGTTTCATATTGATGTTTACTGTTAGTATCACATATTTCCCAAAGATATCCGATGAGTTCTAGGCACTCAAATCATCAAGACGAGTTTATAATGATGAGAAAAAAACGCGACAAGGACAATCTGACACAATAAGCAAGCAAAGATCTTTTCTTTTTATAGCTATTTTATAACTGACTAGATTTATGCCAAACTAGGATATATTGGTTTGGTTGAATCGATTATTAATGGTCCAGCTTCAGTACGGCTTTGAGATGGAATTTCTACAGTAGTCGTTGGTGCTGTAAGTTCCTTCATTAAAACATCATCCTCACCATTTGCAGGAATGTTATTTTCTAAAAAATTTTCTATTTAATAAATAACATAAATCCTACGTGATCAGCATACTTTCAGTAGATTTATTTCCTTTTCTTGCGCGAACACGTCGAACTACACCATTGAATGCCGATCGAAAACAACAGCAAATACAAACTTTAATAAATGAAATATTTAAAAAAAAGGATTATTTTTTTCTTCTTGATAAATTTACCAGTTGATAAAATACAAAGAAGAAATAAAAATACCAAGAGCATAAGAACTAATACAAATATCGGTACACCACTTGGAGGTACAACTTAATAAACAAAAATCTTATTACTGTAAATATAAAAATCAATACATACGATGACAACCACGTTCATCATCTCCGCTTTCACATTCAGATCGTCCATTGCATTTTAATTTTTTATCAATACATGAATGAGGATAATCATTTGGACATTGAAAAAGTATATCATCATCAACACATGGTTCTAACGGCAAGATAAAATTTCCTATTTTACAAATCAACGCGTTTAAAAACATTCTCACCTTTAGCCAATGCAACAACTTGTACAAATGTTGTCTTTTTTATTTCAGACATTTGTATATTTCTTCTAAACGTTAAACTAAGTGAACTGCATGCCATTTCAATTTTATTTTGACTTGTATGGCATGTAAATTGTATGGGTGATGGTTTTGTCTATATATAGATATAGAATAGAATCAGTCAAAATAAAACTATTCGTGCGTTATTAAAATATAAAGTATAATATAGTTATTTATATTTACTACGCAGATATCTTCTTTCTTTTTTATAACTTAACACTACTAATCTCTATATGATAGGCGACAAGAGTGAAGTATCTGCACGGTACGGTTGCTATTTGTAGTCTATCAAAATTCGATGATCTCACCAAGACGTTATTTATCATGTGAAGAGATTCCCGTCAGTGATTCTTTTTAGATCGTATTTTATGGGACAACGAATAAAAAATATTTTTACTTGATCAGTTAAAGTAGCATTAGGTAGACAATCTACAGTCAGTGTCGATGAGCAATCCATTTCTCGTGTAACAAATAAACCAAATCCATTTTGCATATCTGATAACCATGGATTGTGTATATGTACGGAGCAATCATCTTTTCCATAAGCGACTTTGGATGAAAATTTTACTAGAATAGCATGACGTCTATGAATGGTAGTATTCTTTTCATGCGACCAACAATCATCATCTTCTTCAATTCTAACTAAAAAGTTTGCAAAACAAAACAAAAAATTAATCTATTGAATTTTGTCCCAAATAAGATTTTACTGTCATGAAGTGGCGCAGATAAAATAGCCGGTATAAAAGCGATAAAAAAAATTAATTTCATATTCTTATCTAAAAAATACAAAAAGAAATCTTATTTTTTATTTTCACGAACGCACATACGCACACACAGAGCGAGAGAGAGAAAACAATCTATTCGAAAAATAATACATGAACTCAATAACCAAAAGCAGAAAAGCTAAGTGAAATTATCAATGTATAGGAATCTATACTCACTAGATATATATATATATCAAGATGAAACATAAAAATGAAATAATATTTTTGATTTTAATCGTTTACAGAAAATAAAGGATAATGAGAACAATGAAATATTTTATATAAATACAATAATAGTATAGCAATACACGAAAAAATTTTGAAAAGAAGAAAACATAACTGTAAGAAAATGTATTTTTCTTTTTATAAATAAAATATACAGCAAAACAGAAAAAAAATAGAACCGGTTTATACACGTCTTCTTGTCCCTCCAATATCCTTGTTCAGTAATCTTTTGTTTGGAAATTAACTCGACTTTGTATACATACTGTATTGAAATCAAACTTAATGTTTCAATAATGAAGACTAATGTGTATTTCTAGTATAAAAATTTCTTTGTAAAATACTTCCATCAGTCGATTCGACATTATGATCGACTCCATTGGTTGAAATAACATTAACAAAATCAATCATTGAATCATTTGATGAAAGACCTGATACTGTATGAAATCTTTTTGTTTCAGTTAAAATAGCACGTAGTTGTGTATTTTCACGTTCAGCAAGAGATAATTTTTCATTCAATTGCTTTATTTCTGATTTACATTGTTCTAGATTACCTTCAAGTTGTTCAATATAATTTCGACGCCGTTCACGACAACGTCTTGCTGCTTCACGATTACTATCACGTATGTGTTTTCGACGGTCATCATCGGATCCAATATTATTGTTATCATTGATTGGCGGCGAAAATGATGGTGATGAACTTTTATTATTTGTTGAAATTGTTTTTTGTCGTTTGCCACTAACTAATTGATTACTTGAGCTAACTTCGTTTACAACCGGTTGCTGAGAAATAACAATTGAATTAGCTTTTGCTGTCGATCCGCCTAAATACATAGAAATTACAGGATGAGTCGAAGCTTAGAGCTGTGACTTCAAGTTCATTTATAAAAGTTTCAACATGGTGGGCTCTGACAAAATTCTATTGTATCGTACATAATTTAATTAAATGAGCTGACTTATTTACTAAGGATAACGAAATCTTTTTAGTGCATCTCCATAGAAAAAACAAAACTGTTTAAAAATTACTTCTATTAGTTTCAATAAAAGAAAACTCTATCTTTGTGAAGACAATATTGAAAAAGCGCGAGTGCATAATTTGTCTATAATAAACTTAGAAAATAGTTGAGAGATTGAATAGGAAGATGTTGGATGAGAAACATGTAAAATATCTCCCCCAAGAAAGAAGAATATTAAATAAGTCGACATAGAAACGTAGATGCACAGTAAAGAAAAAGATTTATATCCTGGAAATAATTGACATGAATAAGGGAAATGAAGGGAAGCAAGGATATCTGAATAAATAATGTAACAATTTATGATAACTAAAAAAGTAAATTCTATTACCAATAATAGTTTGTTGAAATGTTCGTTTATTGTTTGATACAGTTGGTTGTTGTTTGATAATTGTTGAATGTACTCCGTTTTGATCCAAAGGTAATTGTATTGTATAAGATAATTTTATATTGTTATCTAATTGTGAATTTGAATCCATGGCACGTACTAATATAGGAACATCATTAATACGTTGAAAATCATTATTACTAAATGATCGATGTTCATCATCCATCGAACCTGTATCATCAAAATTATTTCTTTGCGATTGAGAAAATTGATTTGTTGAAACTGATGATGGTGATGAAGGTTCTGTATGAGATTGACTTCTTATAAGAAGTTTCTTTTTCGGCGATACAATAACACCCATATTATGCGATGCCGCTGTTTCCAAATGATTATTATCAATAAGTAGTATTGTTGTAGTTTCACGTTCTATAGTATCTTGAGTCGAATATTTTGCAAATGATTCAAGAACATTCATTACCTTAAAGAGAAAAAAAGAAAAGAAAACACAACTCAAAATCAAAGTGAATCAGAAATGATGATTCATGCTTACATCTGCTGTTGATGGTATTTCTATGGGTATACCGTCATCTTGAGTGGGAGACACAGCCATATTTTCGACGGACAGTCTTCCAGCAATTGCCATTTGTTGAAAAAGAGATTCAGTAGGCTTACGCGGTTGTGTAAAGCTCTGTTTAAGGTCATCCTTTATTTTTGATAATTTTATTTCATTAGATGTTACAGATGATGATTCATCATTTATTATCGTGGCTGCTGTTGTTGTTATAGAAGGTGGGTTCGAACTAGCATTATTATTATCATCATTGCTGATCTCAGCAGTAGATGTGTCATGTGAAATTTTATACATCATAGGATTCATAGGATTAAGAATAATATTCGGTGTCATTAAAGATGGTGTATCTAACATACTTGACGAAAATTCTGCATCCATACTATGAGTTTGTATTGATGATAAATATTACACTAGAGAATACATAAGTTTGTCTCAAATTAATAATATGATAAATACGAAATTTAAAAAGTCAAAATATCCAACAAAAACATTTTACGTAATTTTATTCAATAAACATGCCTTCTTTTTCTGTTTGAAGGATGAAAAACTTTGTTAGTATCTATTTTTTTCCTTCTGGTATCTTATAAAAAAATAAACAAATATATTTGTGTACGCATGAAAAAACAACAACATAATGAAAGTATAAGAACTGAATAAATTATTCCGAATGGTTATCGTTTTAAATCACAGAAAATGATTGTAAACTATCCTAAAAATATCTAACACAATTAAGTGTGTGAATAATAATTTAAAAATCATCATGAATAAAAAAAGGAAATTTTTTCCGATAGATGGCGTGGTTTTGTTTTACTTCACATAATAGTTCTTTTTATTTATCAGAGAGAAATTTGCTTCGTATCTTTTATTTTATGTTCTCAAGTATGACCTTATCTACACTAGAAACGTTAATGCTGAATTACGAAACATGATTGCCCAGGTCGACTAATCCGACGACGAATTCTATCGGATCCTATAACATCCTACTAACCGAGGAAATTCAATTGGATTCTGGGTTTCGGAACTATTGACGGATTCGACGGAAGAATTTTGAAAAATATCAAAATTCTCTTTAGTGCAAAAGAGCTTTTTAGAAGTTGAGTATAGCAGACGTTTTTGACGCATCGGATCCCAGAATAGGATACGATTGGATCATATCGGATTCTGATCCTACGGATCCGAATCTCGGCCCGGAATCTGTTGGTTGCAAACGTAAAAACCGTTTCTCATCCTTTACTTGACATAGTTTTTTCAGCTCTTTGCATCTGATATTGCTTAATCAGACCCCCCAGGCAGACATGACCTTCAAAAATACGCGTTAAAATTTTGTAAAAACGGTGTTTTTACGATAGAAATTCGTAAAAACGTCATTTTTACGATTTTTTAGTGCGTATAAACGCGTTAACGATGGTGAACCCGTTAAAATGTGTACAATTTTTTCGGAATTTACGCGTTTTTACGAGTATTTTTAATAGCTTCTACTGTTTTTTAGGCGTTCATAGTATCATACGTGTTTTAATGCGCGAATCGTTTTTCTAAAACGTGTTTTTAGTTAAACTTTCACTCATTATTTTTTGTTTTTGAGAAGAATTTTGTGCGTTTTTACGCGTTTTTGATCGTCAAGCAGACAACACTTCTAAAAAATGCGTTTTAACGTGGAAAGGTTAGTTGACAAAACATATTCTTATGCATATAATTTCAAGTTAGTTTGACTACGTTCAAGAGTAGCTCATTATTTTCCGTTGTTTTAAACAATTTAGCGTATGTAAACAAAGTTTTTCCTTGATATTTATTAAAGTAGAGAATCTTTAGGTAGATAAATTATGCTTATGTGAACATAATTGATGCAAACGGGATTATTTATATGCTTCTCTAGTTTTTGACGAGAATGACAAATCATGGTTTAATGCAAAGAAATAGAATATTTCAAAAAGAATTTCGACTTATTTGTTTCCTTTACATATACGAGATTATGCCAGTTTTTAGTGTCTACTGTGCGAGGGTGTGGGTGCGACTAGATGAACAGCACTAACACCCACACCCACACGCAAAAATTGTAGGAACAAATTCCTATGGATTTTTCCGGATAGTATTTTCTATACTCAAAATGAAAAGGTCGCATGGTGGTGCTACGTTCCACGGTATTCAGCATGATAAAGATCTTTGGAAGATTTATTTTATTTTGCAAATATCTCGCCTTAGAGAAATGATAACGGTTTGGTTCTTTTTTCAGAACATGTGTTGTCGAAAGCTATAGAAAAGTTATATGAACAACTTTCTATTGAAAAACAAAAAGGGTCTTCCAAATATTTAGTACAGTGGGACATAACACCATCATGTAACCCGCTCATTTAGAGTATAGAAGACACCATCAGAACAAGTCAATAAGAATTTGTTCTTCCAATTTTTGTAGAGCTTTTCATGGCGCATCTTTTGACAATCACGAAGGGTTATACGATTTACCTATGTTTGGATATTCGCAAAATACTGGATGTTGGAATTATTATGACTCATCCGGTATTTAAATTAAATCAGACAAAAATTAGTGCATTACTTGTAGAGTGTGGATTTCGTTGAAGAATACAGAAATCCTACAGTCACACTCATGAGGAAATTTACAAGCGAGGCATAGTTTTGTTATTATTCAATATCCTGTATAAAATGTGCCTTGTTTCGATCAAGTTAAATTCAGTTCAATTCTGATCACTCAGTTATTTATATAATCTCGTTTTTTTTTAATTTTCAAAACTAATTTTTCACCTTATATCTATAAGATCACTTCAAAATGCATAAGAATTGGACAAATCTTTGAAAACATACTTTTAGCAGTAATTTATAATCTCTAACAGAGATATTATTTATTGTTATCTAAATGAAAAAAAATTATTATTGTGAAAACCTTTTATCTTTTATTCTATCAATCTAGTAACAAGAAAAACAAGATTACAAGAGAGGAAAATAATTATAGAAATGTTTTTTATGTGTAAGTGCTCTTTCAAAAAGTAATTCTTTTACTTGAGCACAATTGCCTCGTGTTGATTCTCTAGTAAAGTTATCTGTTACCATTATTAATTCATTATAATTGACTGCTAATTTGGTTAGACGTGGTAGATGTGTTCTTTTCTGATCGAGAAACTGGTCGATATAATGAATGTGACTCGACCGTAGATCGAGTGAAATTAGATTTGGATATTCAACAATTGAATACAATGGATCATTGCCAATATTCCAATTGTTGTTCATCATAAATTGTGATTCAAAATTAATAACACTTAATATTTTAAGGAAAGGAAAAAAGCGTGCGATTCGAAGAAAAAATTCATGTCTGATTGACTTTATATCATGTACCATCAAGTCTGTAACATGATTAAAATCTAATGAAAGAATAATCAGTTATTATTTACTGTATATAACTGATTTGTATTTAAATTTCTTACTTGTAACATATTGTGAAATAATATGATTGTTAACATTATAAAGTCTAAGTTCAGTTAGATTAGGATAATCTGCAACACGAAGAATGCGTGCCATAGATTTTGATTCAAGAGTAAGTGATTTAATATCGTTATTAATTTTTGGTAGTATATTAATGCAAAACCGATCAATTATTGAATCAGCAATCGACGAAACAGTATCATATAATGTTGGTAATCCGAAATTGAGACTTGTGGTAAAAGTTTTTTCTTGTAATATCATATCAAGTCGTTGATTATCAATATCGAATAATGAATTGAGAATATCTATATTGTTAAGAATTTTAAAAATTTTAAGTAATATTTCATTAGGAAGATCAAGAAGATTAACATTTGACTGATGCATATTGGCTGCAACAAACACTCTAATTAAGATGCATATATATCAGAGATGCCAGATGTTCCGGAAAATCCGGAATTTTTCCGGATTTTTGAAGTTTTTCCGGATACTTTCCGGCTTCCGGAATTTTTCCGGATTTTAGCGATTTTTTATTTCAGTTGTATTTCATTTGTTTTAGCATTCTAGATTGTGAATAATTC
>OENM01001073.1:19324-45828 GCA_900239745.1 Rotaria magnacalcarata | reverse complement strand
AACTAAATATCTATCGCTACTGTACATATCTTTCGTAATTTTTCATTTACTTTATGTTATTTCCATCAGTTATAAAAAAAAAGAATTTATTAAGAGAGAGAGTTGACAAGTATATAGAGATGAACAGAACGAAAAAAAATTGTTCTGCAACGAAGTGAACGCACCGAAGTGTCGTGCGGTCATATGAACTAGTGCCGCATTTGCACACAGTAAGTTTATAGATTAAATCTTACAGACCTTTGCTATTCTGCTGTATAATGAAGATATATGTTGTGACAGCTACACTTCTAGCAGATTGGTTGATCTAGATGATTCAACTTGTTTTCTAAACAAAATAAGAACTGTCGCCCAGTTATTTTATTTTCGTTATAGTTTTGAGACACTTTCATGTCATCTAAGAAAACCCGAGTTGATAATATAAGGTTCACCAATCCCATTTGTTCATGAAATCTCAAAAATGGTTTCGCTTTCCTTTTTCGGATGAATTTTTCAACGAAATTCATTTCTGTATGATTGAGAGAAAAAACCAAGCGCATGTTGATATTGCTGCATCTATCTATGATGTTGTCAACTTTTGGAAGTGAAATATTCTACAATAATTTCAATCTTAGCCATTGCAACCTGTTGCCACATGACGACTCACATCAATTCCATTAAGTTGCAGGTTTACGAATGACACTTGTGCAACCGATACATACAGAAGCATGGGTTTTCCTTGACACTTTGTTTTTAATGATACGACAACGAATTTTCTGGCAAGCAGTATCAGTTTCAATCTAGCGAGAATACGCCCTTTGGCGCGATATTGAAAATTGCGAAACCAGTCCCACGCACAGAACCTATTCTATCAAATTTCTAGCATTTCAGGAATTCGGACGAACAGGACTTGCAGGAAATTACACGCAATTCCGACTCTCTCCAAAATTGAGTTATCATCCCCTGCTTGTCATTCGGTGTGTTGGCGCGTCGACTAGCAGAGAACGATACTAGCCTTGTCCACATAGGAATCCGCACAGGCACTCACACCAACACCCTCATAACCACTATTCTATTTTAGGCGGCTGCAGTGACAACAATGGAAATTGTAGTGCAAACGCCACTTGCTCATATAATGCTACGACAAATACAGTAAAATGCAGCTGTACAGTTGGTTATACCTGCACGGGATCGGCATCTGAAGATATACGCACAGGTACGGTATCGGTCTCGTAGAAGCAGAATTATTTTGCTTTTGCATTCTTGTTTTGTGCGAAATGTTGTGTTGTATTGGGTTCTTCATCAATTCATCTAAGAAATAAATTCTCCTTTTACTCTCATAATGCAAGTTTCTCCTAAGAATCATCAGATTGCCTTTCGTGCTTTAACTACTTTTTCCTTTGCATATAAGGGCAGACGTCGCTTGTAAGAAAAGTGTATTAGTATGAAATCAGGAGAATCAGTTATAACTGGAAAAATCGTGGTCTACTATTTTCTCTTTAAAGCAAGTGAAGTAATTTCATAACTTACTTGATGAAATTGGGTATGATTCTGAAAGCTATAATGGTCTGTGATTGAATTTCAGAATTAGTCAAAGTGTTCTTCTACCGATCAGGTTGTTTTCTCCTAAAAACCGGTGTTGGTGATCCGTAAATTAAGAACTGAAACTAGATGGTATTCGAGTTTCACTCGTACACGAAATGCGATGCGAAGCAAGAATCCGTATATCGTACGAAAAATCTTCAATTGATAGGTATTAAATAGTTTTTGTATAGCCATAATGCAATTCATCACTGAGAAAACTATTTTTACTTGGCGATCTATTCTAAAGGGTCGATTTCGATTGATCGATTAATTATCTCCATGATTGAATGTGGGTATAGATTAGCACAACAATCACACCCACACCTCAGCACGATAGAGAGAGAGATATCTCCTTTTATTCTTATATTTTCTCTTCTAGTTAATATTCCTGCTAATGCTACATGGTCACAGAACGGAGTGACTATTGCCGGAGGGAACGGGCAAGGAGGTGGCACTAATCAGCTCTACTACCCTTTTGGTCTCTTTATTGATGGCGATCAAACAGTGGTTATTGCTGACTTCGAGAATAATCGTATCATCCAATGGAAGAACGGTGATACAACGAATGGACAAGTTGTTGCTGGTGGCAATGGCGCAGGAAATGGATTACATCAATTGCATATGCCAAGTGATGTATTAATTGACAATGAGACGGATAGTGTCATTATTTGTGATTGGGGGAATCAGCGAGTTGTACGATGGTCTCGTCGTAGTGGTACAACACAAGGAGAAATACTCATCGGCAACATCTATTGTTATGGATTAGCAATGGATAAGCAGAGATATCTCTACGTCTCTGACTACGTAAAACGTGAAGTAAGACGATATCAATTGGGTGAGACGAATGGCACTCTCATAGCTGGTGGTAATGGACAAGGTGCTGGACTCAATCAACTCAAATTGCCGACATACCTCTTTGTCGATCGAGATCATTCAGTGTACGTATCAGACTACTCGAATAATCGTGTAATGAAGTGGAATAACGGTGCAACAGAAGGTATTGTGGTCGCTGGAGGACAAGGCCAAGGAAATGCTCCGACACAATTTTATGATCCCGAAGGACTCTTCGTTGATACGTTGGGTAGAGTCTATGTAGCAGACTGCTACAATCATCGTGTAATGCGTTGGACTCAAGGAGCGACACAAGGCACTGTAATTGCGGGTGGAAATGGTCAAGGAGCAGGAGCAAATCAGTTCAACTACCCCATTGGTTTGTCTTTCGATCGGCATGGTAATCTCTATGTCGCCGATCAAAGTAATGATCGCGTTCAACGATTTTCTATCGGATAAGACTTGTGAATTGTTTTTTCTTTGCTCGTTTCTTTTTCCATACCTTGAAATGAATGAACAGAAAAAAGCAATTTTCCTTTTACCCTTTCCTTCAACGAAAAGAAAAATACTAAATATAAGATTACATCATGTGTTTCTTTTCTTGTTCTTTTATTTATTTGTTAAATGAAAAGAAATGAATTAAATAAAAGAATTTGTTTTCTTTCACAAAATATTTATTCTTGACATGAAAATTAATTTGTTACTTCAAAAATATTTTATTCCTGAAATGAAAATTTGAATTATTTAAATGAAAAAGAAAATTCGTATTATTTAAATAAAATATTTAAGATTTAAATGGAAAATAAAAATCTCAGTTATTTTGAAAATATTTATTATTTGAATGAGAAAAACATTTTGAGTTATTTTAAATTATTTGCTTCAAAAATAAAAAGTTACAATAAAATAAAAAACTACACGAGAATACTATGTACTTCCATTTGTTTTAGTTTTTATTGAATTGTTTGGAACTAAAATATAAAAATAGCAAATAATTTTATTTATTGGAATGAGATAATTACTTCCATTTTGTGTTGTTCCGTTTGAAGTTGAGCTAAAAGAATAGAAAAGCAATATTATACTTGAGGGATGATGAAATTGAAATGAGCTAAAACGAAATAAGAAAATAAGAATTGATTGGAATGAAAATTTTTGCTTAGCAGTTAATAGTTGCTCGCGCGACCAAGAACTACCTTGGTCGTGCCATAGAGAGGCGAGCCTCTTCACGCACAGACATAGAGCTAACGTGTATAGAACATACATCAGAGAGAACTATATAGCGGTCTGTACATGCTATGAGCACCAAAGTAGCCTTGACCAGTTTCACGCCGATGTATGGAAGGCCTTCTCTCCGGTAGGACATAGGAAATATATATACAAAAGAATACTTACCTTGTTTATATTACTAAAATAGAAAATAAAAATTTTATTAACTAAAAAGAAAATAATAAAATATTATCATATAAAATTAAAATAATTGGGGTAAAAGGCCGAGACAATGAAAAAAAATTCTAACTAAAACTATACTTACCCGTGATATTTATAATATGAATACAAGCTAAAATAGTTAAAAAATAAAATATATATACATAATATTACAATGTAAGAAGAAGAAAAGGGGAATGATACTTTACGTTGAAAATTGTAACTATTTACAGTCATCTTTTGGTGAATTCAAATGTACAAGTGATATTAGCTATCAATTGTACTTTGAATGATTGATCAACGATGTGACTGTGTTACAATTAGTAGTCATCATCGAGATAAATCAATTATGTCATACAGAAACATATTGACGTACTCGCGACTAATTAATCGTTTGTGTTTCATCTGCACCTGTGCGGAATGAAAGAACGATAAGTCTATTAATTTATTATAGTATGTGAACTTGTTTACACTATGCGGGGTAAAATATTTCTTTTGTTTTATTTAAACGGAGAAATAGGCTAACACATTTTTTTTCTTTATAGAAACCATACACTAAGTATAAATGTGTCGGATGTGTCGTAAAATACGACACAAAGCACGACGCATTCGAGTACGACATGAGGTGCTCGTTGCGACACATTCTGACCAGCAAGACCACGACGCATTTTTCACAACACATCCGACACATTTTCATTGGTTGTTTTTGAAACGCATATTTCGATATTTTTTAATTAAATTACATATATCTCTTTATTTTTTGAAAATTCAATCTGATCAGATCTTAAGATCTGACTGATTTGGAATTGGTCCGATTCCTATCAGACTATCCAGTGTAGTCCTTCCCGGATCATGGATCGGGATGGCAATTCCTTCATTATAAAGTAGTCAAGAATTAAATTCAAAGAAAATTTGATTTCGAGAACTTATCTTCCATGCGTTCGACGATGTTGCTTATATGTCGCTGTATGTTCATAACAAAACGGTGAACGACTAGTCGACTGACAGAACACGAAAAATATACGACACATATTTTTAATTAAAAGTGCGACACAAAAATTTACGATACATTTTTGTAATAGAGAGCACAACACAAAAATTCACGACACATACAGCCGACGCAGTTTTATTTAGTGTATGAATGCAAATCAGTGATCAGATTGTTTCCGTTCAAAATACAATTTGAATTCCTGTATGAGATAAAATAAATTACAATTATAATTTTATTTTGAAATTTTTCACATTTAGATGCTCGAAAAGAACAAATTTTTGATAATTTTAATGATACATCAACAAGTACTCGATCTATTTCATCAATCAGTTCAACAACATCAAATGTTTATCGAAATCCATTATAATGGCAATTTTTTATCGTTTTCAGTATCATCTAACATCATTATATTATGGAACAATGAATTCATAAAAACAAAGAAAGTCTTTCTTATAGTTAATTTTCTTTATTTTTAGTTTGAATATTATTCTACGGTTTTACATTCATTTATTAAACAAAAATTAACAATCGATTATACATTTAAATGTCGAACAATCTTCACCTTCGTCAATCGAAATTATTAGAATCAAATGAATATTGCAATACTTTTATCACAATTACAAGTAGAAATATAATTTATGTTGCATCCAGAAACTATAACATCTTTTGATCGATTCAGAAATTTATGGTTTTATAAATATATTATTCAAATTAGTGTTACATCGTATATGCACTAACAACAATTTTTATCACGAATGATTCTGGTAGTAATATATTATTTCCATCACACAATAGACTTGAAGAAACAATTACTGGGTGTGGGTGTGGGTGTGACTGTCATTTTTCTTTTAACTGACACCCACACCCACACCCTACGAAGAATATTTCGAGTAAATATAATTAGGGAGCTCTAAGGTTACATATAATAAAAAGGAAAGTGTAAAACATTTTCAGCAATTATCAACTTGACACTTTGTTTTCATGAGCAAAGTGTAAAACAAAGTGTCAAATCAATATTACAAGGTTCTTTGACACTTTGTAACAAAGGCGGACTCTTGCTGTTAGAAACACTGATGACGGTGCTCATTCTTCATCTTGCTCCTATTGATCGAAACAGTCAACCACTAGATTCTTTTTTCCAAGGGGGAAAAAGCTGATTTATGATTTTGTGATTTAAGGTGATTTATTTGATTTAATTTTGATTTTAGCTGAGTTAAATCAGTTTTTCCTCCTTGTCCAGGAGCATTCTTCAATATGGAGACACACCTCGCCAGATAGATCTCGGCGAGCTCTACCTGCTGATGACCTTGCTGAATTTGTCAGAGCACCCGATAGTCCTTAAAATCACTAATTAGTGGCTTTAGTTAATAATATCATGAATTAAAGTCATCAGGATTCCCCCAGAAATGCTCTCCCACGATGAAAGATCTCTCTCTCTCTCTCGATAGATCCTCATGAGCTCTATCTAATTGGCAACTCATTTATTAAATTTGGCTAAGTCTTTGTTCTGAAAACTGCTAAGTATAACCTTGAATGATGCTTTTTTTAGTTAAAGTCGTCGTAATTCCTTCATGCGTATTCTCCAACATGGAGGCACAGTTCTTCAGATAGATCTCGACAATTCCTATCCGATGGTCACCTTGTGGAACTCTTTAGAGCATTTAATGGCCCATAAAATTGCTAATTAGTGCCTAACTAATATTTTTTCCAATTAAAACCTTCGGGATTGGTGAGGGAGTATTCTTCAACGCCGAGATACACTTATCCTGATAGATCTTGACGAGTTCTACACAATGCACGTGTTACTGCAGCTACGCCATCGGGTTACCAGGAAAATACAAAAAAGGTTCAAGATTCAAGGTTTTTCTTTCAAATTTTTCGATTTCAATCAGAGTTAGCTATTTGTTTCAAAAGAAAAATTAAGAATGTTTCAGGGAGACGAAGTTCCATGTCATTGATTGAAAACTACATGAGCTGTATTCATTTGCACAGGTAGTCGGAGAATTAGTTATTTTCGGTCCCAATTCTAGAAAACGTTGGAGAAAAAATGTTCATTTGTTGTTTTTTGCTTTAATAATCACAAAATATAACACGAGGCCACACTGATTCCGTTGGTCCATTTTTTTAATTTCACGTACATGTGATGAGGAGAGGGAAACGAATTTTTTGTTTCGTATTATTGTACACACGAAAGAGAAGGAACGAGAAAAATCGTTTACAGTACACTGTAAAAAGAAGGTACAACACTAACTCTTTAAAGGTTTCGATTTTGGNAACGAAATTGAAACCCTTTGAAGTTGCGTACGAACAAAAGTTTCATAGGGACCCTTCTGATTATTCCTTGAAAAAAGGTTTTGTGGTACGGCTTTTCGATTGCGTTCAATACACTGTTACTTCGTTGATGCATCTGTACTTGAAGACACATTCCAATATACGTAAAAGTCTGTCTGGCCATTCGAGCTTTACTTACTATCTCATCCATATATTTCTAACTATATAGCCTTAGAACTAACGTTCTACATGAATCGCTTTCGACATGTCCACAGCTCTGTCTGTCTACTCATACACATCCCTAAAAAGTTATATCTATGCTTAATCTCTTTATTTTTATACCTAAACTTTGATATCCGTCCCCAACCACTTATTCCTAAATCTAATCCTTAGATAACAGTGTAAACGATCTTTTGGATTGTCGGAACTTCGCCAATAAGATTTTCGCCAATAGGATATTCGGTAATGGCAAAAGTCCAGGGGGTATGTTGGCAAAAGCACAATAGACCTTTGCAAATCGCGAAAGTCCTATTGGTGAAGTTCCGGAAAACCAAATTGTTCGTTGACTCTACGTGCTGCAGAAAATAATATGAAACAAAAATGCTTTTTTNACGGAAGCAATGCGGTCTCTTTTTGTTTGTTGTGGACTAAACGAAAAGAAGACAAAGTACAATTTTTTTCTCCAAGATTGCTAAGATTGGAACTGAAGATTAGTAATTATCTAAATACCGGTCCAAATGAATGTTGCGCATATGTTTTGTAATGAGTGTAATTAAATTCCATATACTTGGAGTGCTTATAAATTCATTACAGAAAAACAAACTGATTGAAATCCGAAATATTGAAAGAGACACCTTGAACCTATGACCTTTTCAGCATATTCTTGGCGGTATTAAGGTGAGGCTTCAGTGATAATATATGCATTTGATAGAACTTGCCGAGAGCTTTCATAAGAACTATGTCTTGGTGTTCAATAGCACTCTTTAACGAATAACGAAGGCTTCGATTGAAAAAAAAATGAATTAGACACGAATTAGCAATTCTATGGGTGGGTCGTCAGGTGCACCGGCAAACCTCACAAATGTCCATCAGATAGAACTTGTCGAGATTTATCTAGAGAGGGGTGTCTCCAGGTCAGGGAGCATCGTGCAGCGAATTGCGACAGGTTTTACAGATTTCCAGATCATTTTTACTGTTCTTTTTTAAGTATTTTCAGCTTTTTTGCGGACTGCGAGGGCCCTTTCGAAAAGCAAACGTGTCCATCAGATAGAGTTCGTCAAGATTTACTTGAAGAGCATTGCTACGTGAATTCATTTTGGAAAAAATCGAATCCTGGCATAAGATATCTCACCTTGATTTCACTTGATCTACTGTGAGTTTAAGGTGATTTAGGGTGATTTAGGATGAGTTAGGGTGAGTTAGGGTGATTTAGGATGAGTTAAGGTGATTTTTTTGATTTAATTTTGATTTTTAACTGAGTTAAATCAGCTTTTTCCCCTTGCTTTTTTCCTTTCCTCCGTACATGTATACGACAGAATGAGAAAAAATACATATCGTTTAGCTAAAACATCACCCCCTCTTTCGTTCTCTCGTCACTATTGAACGAAATAAATCAACCAACAATATCTTTTCTCTTCCTCTTTTATTTCTCCTCGTCCTGGGGATCATTATGGCTAGGGGTGTCAATTTACATTTTATTTAATTTAAATTTAACTTCGTGAAAAGTTAATTTAATTTTAAATTAAATTCTATCAAGTTAAATTTAAAATAAATTTAAATTTTTGTATCAGAAAAATTTTAATTTATTTTAAATTTAAATTTTCAGAATTTAAATTTAATTTAAATTAAATTTTTGAAAATTTATTTCTCGATTTAATAAATTTTTTTAAATTTAAATTTTAAATTTAATAAATTGTTTGGACGGATACACATCATTACTACAAGGAAAATACGCGACTTTAACAGTAGTAAATACTAAATGAGAGGAAAACCTAGTATTTTAGGTTAATATTTGTTCATAATAGTAAAAATTTCTCTACAGATTATACAGGATTCGTCATCTTGCTTCTTCAAAATACTGGGATACTCATAAAAA
The DNA here is from genome assembly GCA_900239745.1 of Rotaria magnacalcarata. NCBI lineage: Eukaryota > Metazoa > Rotifera > Eurotatoria > Philodinida > Philodinidae > Rotaria > Rotaria magnacalcarata. The sequence goes on along the minus strand of OENM01001073.1, from coordinate 36,658 downwards.
TATATTTAATAGCACAATTCATAGAAGAATAACTAGTTTTAACTTTAGAAAACAGGAAACATACTCAAATTTGACTTTAAATAGTAGCAATCAAGTCAAAAACTATGTTTATCTACTAGTTTTCAAAATTTAACTGATTTGAATTTCAAAGAATTTAATTTAAATTTAGTTAAATTTAAATGATACAAAATTTAGAATTTAATTAACTTTAAATTTCTTCAATTTAAATTTATTTTAAATTTAACTTTTCATTTGGAAAAAATTTAATTTATTTTAAATTTAAATTTTTGAAAATTTATTTCTCGATTTAATAAATTTTTTTAAATTTAAATGTGACACCCCTAATTATGGCTAACATCTTGACATCAACGAAAAGCCTCTGAAAGTATAACAACAATGCAATTTCGTCCGTTCTTTCATATCCATCAAACATATCAACCAATAACATTTTCTTTCTTCGTTCTAATGCAATTTTGAACTAAAAAAAAGGTAATTTTAACTGAAGAATTACGACCTCCACTTTTCTATCGTACGAGATGAAATAGTAATTCAGACTTCTCGTTTGTAGAGTAGAAGTATTTTCGAATAAAAAATATACCAAAGGATAGTGTTTCTTGAGATGTCTGTGCATGCTGCATTTGCCAATGGGAAACTATTCATGTTCGAATCGGAACGGTTTTTGCTAAAACCAGCTGTTCAATTGAGGTTTTATGCTCGACCTGGGTCAAAGGAAGTGATATATGGAAAACCCGAGACGTACATTCAATAGAGCAGGTCGAGTTCTATCTGGAACTGTAGTGTTTCACTTGGAAACTACTCCTGGTCGAATCGGGACGGTTTTTGCTAAAACCATCTGCAAAATGCAGGTTTTAGGCCTGATTTAGGTCAAAGCAAGCAATATATGAAAAAAACTGAGACGTACATTCGATAGAGCACGCTGAGTTCTATTTGGCAACGCAGTGCTTCACTTGGAAACGTTTCCAGGCCGAATCGCGACGATTTTTGCTAAAACCATCTGTTAAATGCAGGTTTTAGACCTGATTCAGGTGAAAGGATGCAATATATTGAAAAGCCGAGACGTACATTCGATAGAGCACGTTGTGTTCTATCTGGAACCGCAGTGTTTCACTTGGAAACTGCTCCTGGCCGAATCGCAACAGGTTCTGCGATTGTTTACTGCATTTTGCACGTGTTTTTTGCAGTAATTCAAGGTTTTCTGGGTGAAGAAAAAGGATTTTGGAAAAACTAATCTTTTGAATCTGATAGAGATTGTCAAGATGTACTTGGTAACGGAGTGTGGCAATTGGAAACGTTTCCTGGCCGAATCCTGACCGAAGATATCCTACGTTCGTAGAAAATCATTTGAATGGCGCATGATTGTTTCTATCTAAAACGTATAAGAATTTATCCATCTACATTTTGTTTTTTTCAGACACAGACCCGGGTCGATCAAAACGGACCACCGTAAACCGGCGTAATATTATCGTATTCTATAGAACATACGGCCGTATTACTGCCCCTGTTATACGGGGAAAATACGGCACGTAAAACGGGCCGTATTTATACCGTATAAGACCGTTTACTGATCGATTTCTTCGACCGAGGGAAAAAAAATATATTCAAATACAATGGGAATATGTAAAATCACAATGATGTCGCTAGTGAACGATCACAACAACAAGCATATTTTTCTGATTGGTTTCCGTTGTTCTGTACTTCATTAAAGGAATGAAGAAATATAATCTTTCTTTTTTCCCCGTATTATTCATATATTTTTATTTTAAACATAAATCTATATTTGGACTATTTGCCAAATGCAGCATATCAATGATAATTAATTTACTTTATCGACAATAAATCCATTCATTGTTGTGAACTCGTTGACGTAGATAGTTCAATTATGAAAGTATTAATGAAAATGAAATGACATAACAAAATCATCTTCATACGATATATAAAATAGTTGTTACTAATAGTAGATTTGAAATTTTCATCGTATTTTTATCTACTTTCTTTATTCGATCACATTCAAATGACCTGTAATTGATTTGAAATAATGATATTTCAGTAGTATTAGGATCGAATGGTATTTTCTTTGTTTGACTAAAATTATGATTTTTATAGGCGTTGTTTAAAAAATACAATAACTAAAACAATTTATTTTTTGTATAGATATCAATGTTTTTTACTCGTTGTTTATTCAAGATTGCTGAGGAAGATCTTGGTCGTCATTTAAACTTACCGTTTATCGATAAACTTCGCGTTTATGTGCGTGGTGGACGTGGTGGGAACGGTTTAAAAAAATATGGTGGCATCGGAGGGCAAGGTGGTAGTATTCTTGTACGTGGTAAACGCCATATGACACTTAGAAATGTTTATGAAAAAAATTTACCTAAACGTTATGTGGCATCCGATGGTGAACATAGTCATAAAACACGTTTAAATGCAAGGCCAGGCGAAAACTTAGTTATTAATGTACCATTAGGCATTCAAATTCTACGCGATAATGGTGAATTAGTTGATGAAATCAATGATATTGATGATGAATGTATTGTAGCCCATGGTGGTCATGGGGGAAATTGTAAGACACATTTTGAAGGACAACCTGGTGAAGCTACAATGATTAATTTTGATTTAAAATTATTGGCTGATGTTGGGTGAGTAAAAAAAGTTAGAATTAAAATAACACATGCTTTTCATATATGAGTTTACAGACTCAGCGTTCCAAAATCGATTCGAAGTAAAACCGAGCATTATTTTCAATGTCATGAATAGCATTTTGTTCTATGAAAAAGAAGTTCTAAGCGCAATCGTCATCATATGATGAACTAACAATGCTACGAGGAACTAGTTCAAGTAGTACTCTAAAATGTTATTCATTCACAATCATTGAGCGTATATGAACAACGTCTACCTAAGAATGTGGGCGTCACTGTTTAGCTCTATCAATTTTCCGAGTAACTTTTAGATTGAATACAAGAAGAATGTTAAAATATTGACTGTTTTCCATTTTGAAAATTCACAAACCTACAAAGAAAAGTAAATAATTTAACCAACGATTATTTAAATATCTACTGCATATGGAAGAATAGACCAAGCGAAACAATGAATAAACGCTCATACGTGACTAGCATTTTTTTATTCTAATAGTAGGCGTTTATTTTGACTTCCATAAATAATGATGGCTTCCGTGATGTGCATATGGCATTCGGTAAAAGAGAAAGAAATTTTGTATTCGACTAAGCAAATCTATAAAAATAGAACATTATAAAGGAGAAAAGACTAAAATTAGAAATTATGTACCGTCAAACACAATGAACTGTGTAAATTCGCAAATTTTATTGCTGAATTCGAACTAATCAATGATATTCATTTAGATTTGTTGGTTATCCAAATGCTGGTAAATCAACTCTGCTTTCAATGCTTTCTCGTACACATCCTGCTATATCACCTGTACCATTTACTACTCTCCATCCTCAAATAGGTACTGTTATTTTCGATGATGGCCGGTCATTTACTATTGCCGATCTACCAGGTCTTATCGAAGGATCACATACAAAAATGGGTCTCGGTTCAAGATTTTTAAAACATACACTACGATCAAAACTTCTTCTATTTGTTATCGACATAAATGGATTTCAATTAGAACTACGTTCACCAGTACGATCTGCATTTGATTCCATTGTGTTTTTAACTAAAGAACTTGAACTCTATCAGCCATCTCTATTGAATAAGATGGCTATATTAGCTATTAATAAAATTGATCAATTAGAAGATAAAACAAAATTACAGGAACTTTATTATTCACTACATAATTACAAAGAAATATTGAAAAATGAGTACGAAGAAAAATGGTGTCCAAAAAATTTCTTTCATTTCGAACATATTGTTGAAATATCTGGCAAATATGGTACACATTGTGATCATTTATGTTCTATTCTAAGACTTTCACTTGATGAATATGCGAATCGAGAACAAAAATCAGTAAAATTTTCATTGTTGTAGATAAAAAAAAAGAACATGGCCGATGACTTCATTTATTCTCGTACACAATCCGATTTTATTGATTCAATTCTTGATACAGTTAAACAATGTGATGGGGATCTACTTACTGAATTACTTAATGTAACACGAATGTATAAAGTCGATGATCTCGATTTTAATGATTATCATGAACCAAATTTTGAGCAACAATTAATTAATGATAATGATTTTCTATGGAGATTATTAAGTCAACATCATTGGTCCGTGTGTCATTATTTACATTTAAATGATATAGATCGAGCTTTTCGGCATCAATCAAGAAAATTCTCGTGTCTCATGTCGATTCTCAATGGATATTCAAGTCGACTAGCTGCTGCCACAGCTGGTGATGATTATCAGGATACAGATCAAACACCACAAACATCAAATAATGATGAACCATCATGGATATTACCTGTGTTTAATCGTCTCGCACACGAATTACGTCTTCTCGCTTTACCCGGAAACGATGACATGAACAATGACGATTATGAAACATCGGATAATACGAATTCGAATAGTACAATACAAACATGCAATAGTCAATTGTTACAAGCTCTTGGTGCTATACAAAGATTTCCTTCAACAACTAAATTGAAAAAAGTTGGCAATTTTTGTATTGTTAATCAAATGTTAAAAACATATTATGCTTTACATAAATTTAATTTATGTACTTATTTCATTCGAAAGAGTACGTATCCTTTCCTTATTAAATGTGTCATAAAATATGAACAACTACTTTAAATATTTCCTCGTAACGTTAAACTCTCGACATGACCACCTTAGATAATCATTTACATTTTAGATCAGATCAGAAAAATCTTTTCGAATATATCTGTCTTCTGAAATTACAAGTGTTTCATCGGATTTTCATAACTGATAGACTATACATAGAACAAAAATAGGATTGAAGGTGCCCTTGAGGCATTGGCTGCTTGACGATTACTAGATTTCACAATTTCCCACTACTCTACTTCTCAAACATGAAATATCATTTGGATTGGTCGTCTTGATAAAAATTGTTGATTACAAATACCCTTTTGGCGTAGTTCTAATTGTATACCAATAATCGTTTTTTTATGAGACATGATATAAAAGAAGTGTTAAAGTCTAGAAGCTATTATTTTATATTGTTTCTGCGACACACTTACTAAGACTACAACGGAAATATAACAGATTGCCCTAATGTAAGCTTAAAAACCGTGGAAACTTCGGATTTCCTCAGAGAGTTATGTGTACTGCAAAAAGTACATGGGACATATGAGTCATTCTAGAATGTCTGAACACCAAAATTATCATGAGAAACTAGGCACTTTGGTTTCTGGATGCAGTTTTTGTGCATTTTGAGACCGCTTTCAGGCGATGTTTTGTTAGAAAGCTATGATTTAGTTCAAAACTAGTATCAGATTCGGAATCAGTGTTAAAAACTGAGTCGATTTATATATGTTGTGGATAATTCTGAGAAAAAAAAGTTTTTTTGAAAACTCCCTGTACTCCTCCTCAGGGATGATCTGGTCAATAATGACAATTTTTTCGAGAACTCAGTCATTTCTTGACATATCCTTCTCATCTTCGAACTCGACTGAGACATTGATGAGGCTGAACTGTGTAGAAACTTTCATCACGATCTGACTCTCCTTTCGAAAATTATCGTGTAAACGGCCGGCCGGACATACTGACCGATTCTAGAATGTACTCACTTTTTGAGTACACAAAAACGACTAGAAAGAATGTCTGGTGTTAGTAGATTAACTGCATCTTTATTCTATTTCTGAAAGATTCAATAGAACAATCCATTGCGTAATAGGGATCGGTGATTTATCTACTGAGTGAGCAGCGCCTACCCAAAAAATGAAACCTAGATAAAATAATGTTAGAGATTGTGTCATAAACTTTCTTCTTTGATAATCTAATAAAATAACTCTTTATATTTTTTCTAGGTGAGGGTCCGTTAAAGCAATATATGCAAGAAGAAAACGCTCAACAGGAACATCGATTTTCATCTTACGTTATTACTTACCGTTATTTTCTTGGGAAATATCTTCTACTAGAACATGATTATAGTTCAGCTTGTACACATTTCGATTATGTATTTACGAATTGTCTTGATTCAAATAGAAGCGGAAGTCTTAAAAATAAACAACAATCATTATTATATTTAGTTATCGTTAAAATGCTTCATGGTTCTACACCTAAAATGGATATATTGGAAAAATATCAATTATATGAACTCATCGATTTAATTGAACCGATACGTATGGGCTCATTGAAATTATTTATGGATAAAATCAAACAACACGAACAATTTCTATTTGATACTGGCTTATTTTTTGTGATTGAAAATTTAAAATTAATAACAATAAGAAATTTATTTCGTATGTATGTTTATCAAATTGATCAACAACAAACAGACAAAATTCCATTAGAATCAATATTATTATTATTATTAAATTTTGGTTTTGACCAAGAAAATTATTTTAAGATTAATGAACTTATTGATATACTAAATAGTATGATTCAAAAAGGAATGATTAAAGGTTACATATCATACAAATTTCGAACATTAGTTGTTAGTAGAAAAGATCCATTTCCAAAAACTTTTCGTTTTACTTCATTATTAAATAGTTCATAAATATTATATTTGTGTATATATATTCTAGATAAATTCTTATTTGTTGTTATCATGTCTCATCCAACATCATCGACGTCTCATGAAGGAGATCATCATTCACATCCTTTCATTCCAAGACGAGAACGAACACTTTCACAGTATGATATTTCATATTTATTTTAAATTTCGAAACAATATCTCACGTCTGTGAGAGGATTACGTCATCTGTTAGGGATAGTGAATAATTTCCTATGATTTATTTTATGAAAATTTCTGAGCGTAATCTTAGTTGTATTAAAATGTAAAACACGACATAGTTAATCACACGAAGAAACGCATTGTTACGAATTTCTACTCCAAAACTCTCTTTAGTTTGTGTCTGACAAATAAGTGAGAAGTTACGGAACCAAGAATCTGATTTTGCAGGTGCCGAATATAGTTGTCGGAAGTTCATCTATGCAAATTTAGATGTGAACGCACAATGCAAAGTCCATCTTATGAAGGTATCATTCATGAATTTTGTCGAGAAAAAGGTTATGGTCATATTCAACAAAAAGGTCATCCAAGCGAGCTCATATTCGTTCATGTTTCCGAGTAAATATTTTTATTAGTCCGTTTTTATTTCGGAATTTTAAAATACTTTTATTCATATAGCATTGACGATGATTATGTTCCAAAACCAGGTGACATTGTATCCTTTAAAAAAGTGTTAATGCCACCAAAAAATGAAAAAATGATGGCTGTTCATATAAAACTTCTTCATCTAGCTGAAGGTGTTAAACATGAATCATGGGAAGAAGCTGTTGAACATGACATCGAACATCGACGACCATCACGATCAGATGATGCTTCACATACGCATGAATTCAAAGATAATGATAGTCATGTTCAAAACTGAACTAATCACGCTGAATGAATATATCTTAACGTCAATCAAAGATTTAGACTTATCAAATTTGTAGAAGACCAACTTTCTTTTTTTCTTGTTGATATAAACGCATGTGTAGTCTGGTCAAGTTTTTTTTTTGTTTCGATTAGCATGAAAACAAAATGCATGTGTAATTCTTTCTTACTCGAAAAAAAAATCATAGCTACCCATCGGTTTGACTGATTTTCTTTGAGATGCGATCGCGTTTTCTTTTCTTCTAGATATTTGATATGGTGAGAATGAGGTGTTAATTTTTGGAAAATAGATTTGAAATTGATCAAATTTTTAGGGAAATCAAGGTTCGAGTGGTCAAAAACGAGGAGATGGAACGGGAGATAAAGAGGTAAGCAAAAACGTAATTATTCATGTCATTCAAAAAATTAATCCGTTGTTTTTTAGAAAAAAAAATATGAACCACCAATTCCAACACGCATAGGAAAACGGAAGAAGCGTACGAGAGGTCCAGAAGCTGCAAATAAATTACCACAAGTTTTACCGTATACACGTTGTCGGTTGAAACAGTTAAGATTTGAACGTATAAAAGATTATTTATTATTAGAAGAAGAATTTATTAAAAATCAAGAACGTTTAAAACCACAAGAAGATCGTCATGAAGTAAAATCGCATCTAATTATTTTTTGTTATATACATGTCTTTTGTTTTAGGAAGAACGATCGAAAGTCGATGATATACGGTAGGAATTTATGTTTGTAGAGAATTCGATAGTGCATCGTCATAGAAGAAAAGCATTTAACTCAATAGGAATTCTCTGAATAGAAAATTTTGGAACTATTTTGACACATTGATTAAGCATTTGATCGGTTTTTCGATTTGTCTATGTCACTGAATGAAAGAAGATGAGCGAATATTTAATAGATTACTAGGATTCTTTCGATCATAGTTCTATCGGTTGTCCATTTCAGAGGATCACCAATGGCTGTTGGTACCTTAGAAGAAATTATTGATGATAATCATGCTATTGTGTCGACATCAGTTGGTTCCGAACATTATGTGACTATTATGTCATTTGTTGATAAAGATCAACTTGAACCAGGATGTACAGTTTTACTAAATCATAAAGTAAATTATTGATTTTTAATTTTATTTCTATCAATAGAAATGTTTCGTTATCGTTCAGGTTCATGCCGTTATTGGCGTATTAGGTGATGATGTTGATCCTATGGTTGCTGTTATGAAACTTGAAAAAGCACCAAAAGAAACGTAAAGACAAAAGGCAAAATAGGCATTTTCACTTGTTGTTCCTCGTGAATTTAGATACGCAGATATTGGTGGATTAACAACACAAATTCAAGAGATAAAAGTAAAGCTACGAGTCTGTTGATCGTAATCAAATTATTGATGATTTTATTTGTTGCTTAGGAAGCTGTTGAATTACCATTAACTCATCCTGAATATTATGAAGAGATGGGTATTAAACCACCCAAAGGTGTTATTCTTTATGGCCAACCAGGAACAGGTATATAGTGCAATCTTTATCTTACAAGTTAACGTTTCTTTTCGAAAAAGGTAAAACGCTGCTGGCCAAAGCTGTAGCCAATCAAACATCGGCAACATTTTTACGCGTAGTTGGTTCAGAATTAATTCAAAAATATTTGGTAATTTCTATTCGATTTTCTTAAGTTAAACTAATGATTTTAATAAATTTAAGGGTGATGGTCCAAAACTTGTACGTGAATTATTTCGAGTCGCTGAAGAATATGCACCAGCGATTGTTTTTATTGATGAAATTGATGCTATAGGAACAAAACGGTAGATTTTTCTATTTATTAGTATTATGAAATATTTTTCTATTTCATTAATCATTTAGTTATGATTCGAATTCAGGTGGTGAAAGAGAAATTCAAAGAACTATGTTAGAACTGTTAAATCAGCTTGATGGATTTGATTCACGCGGAGATGTTAAAGTAAAATTTTAATTATTTTCTTTTCTCTTTACAAATAAAATCCTATCTTAGGTTATCATGGCAACGAATCGAATCGACAGTCTTGATCCAGCATTAATTCGACCAGGTCGTATCGATCGAAAAATTGAATTTCCATTGCCAGATGAAAAAACACGTCGAATGATATTCAAAATTCATACAGGTCGTATGACATTGTCTGACGATGTTAATTTAGAAGAATTAATTATGGCTAAAGACGATCTCAGCGGAGCTGATATTAAAGTTCGTTCGATTGATTATTAGGGAAATTTTTCACTAAAAAATAAAATTTTATTATTTTTAGGCAATTTGTACTGAATCTGGTTTAATGGCATTGCGAGAACGGCGAATGAAAGTAACAAATGAAGATTTTCGAAAAAGTAAAGAAACAGTACTTTATCGAAAGAATCAAGGTACACCTGAAGGATTGTATTTATAAATTGACAACATTCAACAATAGGAAAAGTTTGTTGTTTTTTCTGGATTCCAATGTTTTTCTCTTTTATGTAATGTTGGTTTTTATTTCTCGCGATAAATAAACGTGAAGTCTCTAAACATTATACTAGAATTTATGACGAGAGTTTTTCGAACAAGAACATTCCGATGCAAATATTACTTCTGTGAATGATTTTATACTGACAAATTCTGATTCAAATAGTGATTTCATATGAAGAATGACCCATTGAGATTCATCGAATCAATATCGACATGGTGAATTAATGAATATTCCTTGATACTTCAAACTGTTCGATTGAATAAAAGTGTCATACATGCATTCATTAATATCAGCATGTCATCGTCAAGCTGAACAGTGAGTATATTCTATTGCGTACATTGAAAAGAAAAAAGTTTCATTCCATACATAATACATGGTATGATTTTTTTTTTCTTGAATATCCGCTTTTACTTCACATAAGGTCTCGCTAACAAGCAATTAGATCGTAAAGAAAACTATATTTTATTTTAACCATGAAAATATTGAAAGTGGCCGTATGTCTAAGATTATACTGTCATTAAAGGGCGCCCTACGGATGAATATTTTTTCTTTCAAACAGTGATTCCGATGATGAAGTAAAAAGCTTGCATTAATTTTGTCCATCTTAATATCTTTTGGATGATGATCAAGACATAGTTGATCATTGAAGTATGTCATAATTCTGTCACTGGATCAAATGTATATTATTTCGGTGACATCTTTTCAGATGCAAAGCTAATATAGATATCTTTTGATTGGCTATTGAGAACATCTTCTTTTTGATCATTCATTCATTCATTCACCCGTAGCGATCATGCAATGTGGCAGGCAAGCCGCACGCTTTCGTTCGTTCGTTCTGTTCAAGATCCGAAACATGACTCACATGTGTTCATGCGCATCAAACGGAGAGAGAGAAAAAAAAAGAAGGAGAACTCACTATGCTTTCTTTAGTCTTGCTTTACATTCCAGGGTATGCGCGTCATATAATTTTCATTATTTTATCTAGGTCACGCAAGTGATCTTTCTTCTCTGCTATTATATGATCATTTTCGCTTATTTATTCTTCCGATACGTTCAAATACTTATCCAACCGATACACTTCAACTTTATTTGTAAAAATTTAAATGATCGTTCGAAGAATATTTCTTAAATAGAATAGAATTTTACCATCGGAATCGAGATGATTTTTCCTTTTTACTTGTTTGTAGATTTAATTTACTATGAAAAAATAGAAAATTTTCAATTTGTATGATTATTAAATCAAATCCATCTCCAATTAATTTATCACTATGTGGATGCGGATTTCTAGGCGTCTATCATATTGGTGTTGTGTGTGCATTTAAAGAACATACGCCAGAAGTTCTCGATAGGAATAAAATGGCTGGCTGTTCAGCAGGTTCACTTGTTGCTGCATGTGCACTGAGTGGTTGTTGTCTGGGACAAATGTGTAGTGATGCACTTGAAATTTCTATACGTGCACGTAGCCGTGCATTAGGACCATTACATCCGACATTCAATATTGTTGACATTATACGTAATGGCTTACGAAGAATTTTACCACCAAATGCACATGAAATATGTTCGGGACGTTTATTTATATCTTTAACTCGTTGGAAAGATAATAAAAATGTAATTATTAATCAATTTAAAAATCGTGAAGAACTTATTCAAGTACTTATCTGCTCAAGTTTTGTACCATATTGGTCTGGAATAATTCCACCGAAATTTCGTGGCGAAGTACAAGAGAAATTCTTCTTATTTTTTAAACGAAAGATTTTTATTTTGATGAATTTCTAGTATTATTGGGATGGTACTTTAACAAATAATAATCCAATTATTGATGAAGGAACTATATTAGTATCACCATTTGCTGGTGAAAATGATATTTGTCCACGTGGTGAATCAGGATCTTTCTATAGTATTGATATTCGAGGTGAAATTCACATTTGATTTTTGTTTGTATACGAAATAGTTTTGTTTGGCTAGGAACTGATATTTCATGTACACAGGAGAATTTCTACCGTTTGACTCGTGCATTATTTCCACCGAAGTTATCAGTATTAAAAGAAATTTGTTGGCGTGGTTATATTGATGGTTTAAAGTTTTTACAAACACGAAGTATAAACATTTATTCTTATCTTCTTTTTGTGTCACGTGGTTTTCATAGGCAACAAATAAATTATTTAGATATGATAAAATCTTCAGATTTAACAGTACAGACAACTATATCATCTGCACTTGGCTGTGATTATACAGAACCAACTGATCAAGAAGAGAAACAATTAGGAGATAGTGACTTTCTACATGATGTTGATCAAATGTTTGCAGGATTAGATGTTGCTGATGATGAACAAATAGATTATGAACATACATCAGACGAATTGGATGAAGAATTAGTGAAAGAAACTAGTCAAATTGCATTTAGTGTGTTTTGTGAAAAAGTTACAAGGAAAAAAGATTTGCCAACACCAGTTTTTGCTGGTAAGTAGTATATTTATTTCAGTGACAATCTCTTGCTTTGAAATTTACGAAACGATATTTTACTTTCAGTGTTTGCCGATGCAATAGAAAATGTCGAAGGTTCAATCGGATGTTATTTTACTGAATCAAATTTTTATAGACTTTTGTTACTGTTAACATTACCGATTACATTACTAATTGAACTTATATATGCAGTAGTAAAAAGGTATGACAAATTATTCGGTTTTAACTGAACTTACTTCAGGTCACAGTAGTCGTGGATTATCTAATAGAGTTCGATGTTACAGATAAGTATATTATCGGATGCAAAAGTAGAAAGACTTTTGAAAAGAACTGAGAGAGAGAGAGAGAAGAACATGCACGTTTCAGGTTGTTTTTAGTCTAGGGACCTGTCTAGTGATAGGTTTAATATTCTCAATTATCTAGATTCATCTGACGCAAGTTTCTTTTTTTACGCATACATATGCATGAAGTGATTTTTTAAGAGCCATGATAGCAAATGCATGTTGAAACTTCTGGTATTTGTTATCTAGTTAATATTCGTCGCAAAATATATCCAGTCATCTACAATAGTTCCATGAAAGCAGAGGCGATAAAGAACAGATTAGTTGACTTGATGGGTTAGAGAAAGGAAAATTTGAAAGAAATGCAGCGATATTGTTCCATGTGCGATTAAATCTTCCCATCACTACCAGACAGACTTTTCTATAAAGAGATAATCTTATTTTAAATGAGATAGACCATGAAGATGTCAGCTTACGAAGATCATTGTTCACACAAGACAAGTACATGCGTTCCAATTGATCACTTGCAATGTGTTTATGAATCCTGGTTAGGTTTATTAAATTTAATAACTGCGACTACGTATTTTTGATCTTGAGTTGATTATGACAAAGTTTGTATTACAGAATATTAGGATTATTTGTTCCATCATCTTCATCTAATCAATTTTTAAATCATTTATTGAATTTCTTCTGGTCATTTTTCGGTGATAATGATGATGACTATTGTTATCATGTAAATGAGTAAGATAATCGATTTTTCTTTTCGCTTCCATAAGAATCAAATACTGATTCTAGTTGCGAATGTAAAGAAATATGTATATCATCAAATTACCAACAGCCCGGTGAAGATAATTTTCGAAAATATCAACGTCAAACAAGTGCACCTATAGATACATGCGTTTTCATATCATATGAATCAAATTCATTTAGCGATGATGAAGAATTATCTCAAGTAAATAGACTACAATCAACAACGATCTAAAAAGAAAATTCATGTCATTTTTCGGTAATCATCATAATTCAATAAATGATAAAACGCGTAGAATGCGAGCAACATCATTTGAGCGAACATGTCTATTTCCTTAATTCGATATATAGTTTTAGTCAAAACAAAGCAACTATACTTAACTGTCCGTCGTTTTCAACTTTTATTTCTACATACATGTATGTAACGGTTTGTTTGAACATCTAAGTTTCATACATTGTCGACTATCTCTTCTCTCGTTTGCCTATTTATATAAACATTTGTTTAAAATCGGTGTTACTATCGTTCGCATTCAAATGCATACGTTTGTATGTCATCCTTATGTCGTTATTTTTTTTTTGTCAGATCCATATCTATTAATTATACTATTAATTGATTTAAAAGAAAAACGAAGCTTTTTCACGTTTCACTCTTGAATGGTGTGATTGAGGTCAGCATTCAAGAACTAATATAATCAACGCTTCATTGCATACGTATTTCTTTTTTCGCTCCTCTTCTATGTACATAGGTATGTTGTGTTAAGCGATGAAACGAAGAGATGACTTAACATATTCATACTTAAAGCATAGTATACCGACAAAAAAAAAAGAAAGCTACCTAAAGATTTTGAATATTTCTTTGAGCTTCTTTACATTTCAATCCTTCAATGAAACAAAAAAAACTACAAGGTAACGAACGACTTCGATCAAAATACATGCATAGATACTGTTTACCTTTTAATTCTTCTGGTTATATTGGTGTGATTCGCTACGTCATTAATTATTTCGTTTTAGATAATTATTAACATTGAAATACGTAGATTTTCTTTTATGCTGCGAAATGTCTTCTAGTTCTATGCAAAATATCGATGATATATTATCCGTTAACATTACAACAACAGCAAAAACACCAACAAGAGATTACGAAGTCAAAAGTCACGAATATTTAACAACATTTCTACATTGGAATTCTACTGAACAATCATTATTTGTCGAAGATCTATTAAAGAGTATGGATAGTTCTCAGCATGGATATATTAATTCATTTTTATCGCGAATGCTACGACGAGATTTTATTGGACAATTATCATCATGTGGACTTGAACATTTAGCAGAAAAGATCCTCGAATATTTAGATGAACAATCATTACAATCAGTTGAACTTGTTTGTCGAGAATGGTATTATGTTACAGCTCAAGGTATATAAAAATTTAAAGAATTTATAAAAATTATTACAATATTTCATTAGGTATGTTATGGAAAAAATTAATTGAACGTAAAGTTCTCGCCAATACACAATGGCATGATTTATCAAAACATCGTGGTTGGCATAAATATCTTTTTCGCCAATTATTAATCAACGGTGAACAAAAGAAATCGAATGAATTCTATCGGTGTTTATATCATGACATTGTACGCGATATTAAACAACTTACAATCAATTGGCATACGGGAAAATATCAATTGGAAAAAATTCAATGCCATTCAAGACATAATAAAGGTGTTTATTGTTTACAATATGACGATCAGAAAATTATCTGCGGACTTCGAGATAATACAATTCAAATTTGGAATAGAAAAACATTGGAATGTGTTAAAACTCTAACAGGTCATAATGGTAGTGTTTTATGTCTTCAATATGATGATAAAGTTATTATAACTGGTTCATCCGATTCAACGATTCGAGTATGGGATATTGAAACTGGAATATTAATTAATACACTTGTATATCACGCTGAAGCAGTATTACATCTTCGATTTGTCGATAAGATAATGATGACATGCTCGAAAGATCGTTCGATTGCTGTATGGGAAATCAATTCGCCTGCAGATATAATTCTGCATCGTGCACTTGTTGGTCATCGAGCAGCTGTCAATGTAGTCGACTTCGATGATAAATATATTGTGAGTGCAAGTGGTGATCGTACAATTAAAGTTTGGGTAAGAATGTAGTTTCATTTATTTTTGTATTTTTGAAAACAACATTTTTCAACATGAAATATTTTTACAGAAAGCTGGGACGTTTGATTTTGTTCGAACACTCATTGGACATAGACGTGGCATTGCTTGTTTACAATATCGAGATCAACTTGTTGTCAGTGGTTCATCAGATAATACTATACGGGTAAGCAAATTTGTCCCTGATGACTAAGAATCCATATCTAATGTAATTCTTGCATTTTTTTCGAACCATTATTTTGATTTATGTTGCAATTTGTTCGACTTTGATTTACCTTAACCATTGACTAGTTCTTATCGCTTCTATGATTATAGTCGTTACTTCATATCGTTGTTTTTCGACGAATAATTATGCGTTTTCATTTTGTCTATCAGATGATGCAAAACTACTTTTTTTCTTTCTTTTTATAAATGTTTTGTGTGTTCTTTTATCAGAAGATCGAGTGCCGCATTTAAGATTAATCTCATTTGTCTAGAGAAGACTTAGCTTATAATTAGTATGTAATTGATCTTGAGATGATATAAAAAGTTTGGTCGATTGTCTTCGAGTCTTTTCTACAGAAACCATACAAAGTAATCAACGAAAATTTTTCACTCATTATAACTATACATTCTACAGGTGATTAAGCGCTTCTCATATTCATTCATAAGAATGATCATCACTGATTGGTTATCTATGTATGGTTTAGATTATGTTTTCTTTGCTATGCTTGAAAAACTACCTGTCTTGGAATCAGAATTAGAATACTTGTATTTTTCTTCAAAAAGAAAAAACCCTTTCAACGATTACTTAATATTAACAAAACAGCATTTTTAAAAAAAAAATATTTATAAACAAGATAGGTAGCCGAAACGATTACTTGTCTTACAATGACAGGAAAGGTCGTTCGGGTTAAATTTTTTCAGGTAGTGCATTGGTGTATCAAAATATTTTTTGTATGATTGTAAAAATCTAAGTCGTTGCTGTAAAGTTCAATGATGAAAAACGAAACTGAGTTTCTTGAAATCCAGTCTACTAAAGAAATGAAATGATGATTTTGTTCCTTTGTATTCTTTTAGATTTGGAATATTGAATGTGGTACTTGTCTGCGAATACTCGAAGGTCATGAAGAACTAGTTCGATGTGTTCGTTTTGATTCAAAACTTATTGTTTCAGGTGCTTATGATGGTATGTTTTATAAATGAATGACATGTAGATAATCTTGTTTTCTCTTCTGTGCTATTTAAAAATAGGTAAAATAAAAATTTGGGATCTTCAAGCAGCACTTGATCCACGTTCTCAAAAGTCATCACTTTGTATGAAAACATTCACGGAACACACTGGACGTGTATTTCGTCTTCAATTTGATGAATTTCAAATCGTTTCCAGTTCACATGATGATACAATAATTTGTTTTAATTTTCTTCAACCTGACATGTCCACCTCATATATTCGACATCACTCATCAGATTCTACCAATGCAACTTCTATTTCAAATGTTGATCACACTCAAGTAGCTAGTTCTACTGCAACAGTGCAATCTACACAAGAAACATTACAGAGACAAAATTCAAATCTTTCAAGATCATCATCAGCTGATTCAGAAACCTCGAAAAAACTGGACATTATTTAGCATAAACTCTTCCAAGTTCCGAGTTGTGGTTATATATATATATATATATATATA
>OENM01001073.1:0-19217 GCA_900239745.1 Rotaria magnacalcarata | reverse complement strand
TAGTGATTAAAATGTTTGTTTCATGTGATCAAAATGTTTGTTCCATGAGATAAAAAATGGCGAAAATTATATTTTGTTGTCCAAATTGTGAAAATTGGACTTTTGTACACTTTGATACACTCTGCCAAAAAAAGCAAAGTGTAATGTACACTTTACTCACAAAAAGTAGAGTGTACTGTACATTTTGTTTTAGATTTCCATTGGAAACACTGGTTCACACCGTTGTTAACTAGTTAGAAATAGATTAAAACTGCATATGGTATATTCAATAAGAGTCGGGAACTAATTTAGAGGGATTGCTCTGAAATTTCATCTATTCTTTTTTTGTTCTTACGTTTCCATTGATAGATTTTTAGGCATTTGATTATTTAAATAGCAAATAATTGACTTTTGCTTTAGAGTCTCTACTACTTGACTAAGCAATATTGAAAACTCGCTGATAGATTATGGCCAATACTGTAGCATTATCTCTCTCTTTAACTATAAGAAAACAATCGGTGTTCATAATTTGCATTTCTTTTCAATATCAAGGTTTTACTTTCAGTTGTCTACTGCAAGAGACGAAGTGACAAAAAAACGCTCGTTTCGAACTTTATTGCTTCGTGTAAAAAATTGACCTTGTGTCATTCATAGATATGATCAACATTTTTTCAGTTCTTACCATAACTACTCAATATATCTTGTAGTTCTCATGACTTTCTCAAACACAGATACGCATTTTATTATGCGTTCAAGTTACAATAATATAGAAGAAAATTTGTTTGCTCATTGTTTTAGATGCAACGAACATCGGCTATTCAACCGACGAACACTGCTGAGGCACCTGTTCAATACGAAGATAATTATAATGAATCAGCTGTATGGATAGTTTTTGGTAAAATGCTTTTTTTTACGCTACTAATGACAGTTGCGCCATTAGCATCATTTTTTATTGCAAAAGATTACGTGTTTGAAGGTTTCTTTAATGTATCTAGTCGTAATAGTTATACATATTCAGCGATTGTCGCTGTTATTGTTGTTCATATTGTATTGATTGCATTTTTATTTGTGGCATTTCGAGAAAATATTCCAGGATCAAAAAGATCAATCGAAGCTACGAAAGAATCAACTGGTAAAAAAGACTAAATCTATTTTATGGTTATTGTGCTTCCAATGTGTTATTGTTTTATGTGATTTTAAAAATAAAAGAAAAACGATTATACGACACAATCGACTTTTATGTTAGCTTAAATTCGATCAATAATTCTCGAAG
Source organism: Rotaria magnacalcarata (assembly GCA_900239745.1). Taxonomy (NCBI): domain Eukaryota; kingdom Metazoa; phylum Rotifera; class Eurotatoria; order Philodinida; family Philodinidae; genus Rotaria; species Rotaria magnacalcarata. The sequence continues at coordinate 17,965 of OENM01001073.1, read as the reverse complement.
TATGATTGTTTGTTTTATTCAAATTAGCTAAATCATTTGTTACGTAATTCTATGATAAATGGAATTCCTATCAGTTGATTGCTATTAAAGAATAGAAAATTCAATATATACGATGGATTTTACTGTAAATGAAAGCGTGCGTCTTGTAATTTATAACATTCAGAGAAGTCTATACTATTCTTATTTTCAAACATAGAAAAAAACTAGATTTGGAATTCTATTTTGAGTAAAAAATTGTTTTAAAATGTGGTCGGCAAGTCTAAGAGACTTCATGTCAGCGATTTATGATTCACATTATTCTGTTTTTTAAAATTAACACGAGAAAGAAATTAGAAAAATATTTTGGCTGTTTCATTGAATTTCTTAGAAATTTTCATGCCAGCAGAGGGATACGACCAATTCCTACGATAGTTTTGAAGAAGCTACGAGTTACATAAGCATTTTATCGCAACTTCATTAATCACAATTCTATATTACATGAGTTGTGCGATGACATTTTTGTATACAAACTATTTTTTTATTGAAAACACCTTACAAGGCTTACAAACGACCCCGATAAATCTTGTTATAATGGTTATCTATGATCATCCATTAAAATAAAAAAATTACAATTATTTTACGAGCGATCAAATATTTATATGAATCCACAGCTATTTTTTTTTCTTTTAAATAATCATTGTCAAGCTGATTTCGATTCATTCTAAGAGTTAGTAAAGTCTAGTCAGCTAATTGTTGAATAAGACTCCAACCTTATGAAATACCAGATCGGAAATTTCACAATAGACTTTACTCAATGAACTGTATTTATTTTTCTCTAGTATATCATACTCCGTTCTCACTTATTACGTTAGTTTGAATAATTGCGTATTGACGATATTTTAACTTTATCTTGTCTTTTTCGTCATCATATTTAGATTACCATTCTTGCTAGTGTCGCTAGTTTATCTCATCTTTTCTTTCTCGCTCTATCCATTATTTCCCTTTCATTGGTATATTAGGAATCGATAATCATTGCTAAGACCTTTATATACAGTCAGGTGTTTTAAAATCACTAACCGAGCTGTTGAAAACCTATGCGTAGAAGATTAATCTTAGATATTTATACAAGGATTTGTTTTCGTCACATCATTAGCACTAGTTTGTCCATTAAAACCAGATGACACAACATGTTGATAGGGTGTGGGTGATATTTTTAGCAGCTAGAAGCGCTGAACAAGCATTTACTACATACAAAACTTAGCTAGAACTTTCGGAAGCAAGACCATGAAGAATGGAAATACTTGAAACGATTTATATGCATTTGTTGTCTAAGATAGTAGTTTATTCATTGGCAATTGCTATTCTCTATATTTTCAGATAAACTCCTGTATTTAAAATAAAAACAGCAAGTCGAATTTTTCCTACCAACATCAACCGTTAGCTGGTGANCATATTTCTCAGTGACGTCAAGTAATGAGTAGTGTAACACATGGCCGACAATCCTTCGATAATTACAGAATAGATAGTTAACACGGTTTATAATGCATATGTCACTAGTCATTGGTTATAACTGTTTTCGATCATGTCTTCGACAAAAACATCGAATATCTGTGGAATAGATTTTGTTTTTCGAACGAAATCTCTCTCGTTCAAAGTATGACTGGCTAATGAAAATCAGGATTCTTTCTCTACGATATTTTTCTTTGGCACTTCGAGAAGAACAACTTTCTGCGGCATCGCAAATGAGTCATTTGTATTGTCGTTCTTCATAATTCGATATAAAAGTATTATTTCCTTTATTATCGTATTATTTATAAGGATTCCCATTAATCGACTTCCTTTGAAGAAATAAAAAAAATTGATTTAGTTGTTGTTTAAAAGAACATTTAATTTAAGATATAAATCTAAAATAATGGGACGTCTACAGGTAGCTATTGATCGAGGCGGAACATTTACTGATGTTGTTGCTCGCACATCAGATGGTAAAATTGTTACAATGAAGTTATTATCCGAAGATCCGGGAAAATATAAAGACGCACCTACTGAAGCCATACGTCGATTACTGCAACAAGTTAGATTCTTCAATATTACAAAAAATCAAATTACTTTTGTGTTCATCTCATAGAGTTGTTTTCCACTTGATCCGACTGATATCGAGTGGATTCGTATGGGCACAACGGTCGCAACAAATGCATTACTCGAACGAAAAGGTGAACGTGTTGCTCTACTTGTGACGGATGGTTTTCGTGATTTACTTCATATTGGAAATCAATCTCGACCGAAATTATTTGATTTAGTAGGATTTTATCATGAGAAAAATTGTTTAGAGGAAGAATTTTGTTCTGTTTCTTATTTAGTCAGTTCGTATATCGGATGTTGTGTACGAAGAAGTAGTTGAAGTTCAAGAAAGAGTTGTACTTTTTCGTGATGATTGTAAATTAACTGATGAAATACGAGGACGTACTCAGCAAACAACATCAACAACAGGCGAAAAAGTATGTCGAATTCTGTCATAAAATTTCGATAAGAATTGCGTGTGACAACAGAGCATAGTTTCTCTTGAATGCGTATCTTTTTATTTTAGAATACAAAAAAAGTTGGAATAGTAGGAAAGATAAATAAATATGTTCATGAGTTCTTTCAATAGAACAGAGAATAGAAGAAAAAGCTTGCCATACGAGTTGAAAGGATCGGTGAAAGTTGAGCACGAAACAAAAAAAAACACTTTGAAAAAATAATGAATAAACATAAGCCAATTTATGTTAATTAGACAGGGGCGGCGGAGCGTCATTAAGCTAGGTGAGGCTCATCATATTTTTTTGCTACCGTAGAATTTTATGAAACATCAAGCAGTAAATAAGTCTTCTTTTTATTGAACTTCAGTAAAAATAAAAATGGTCAGTATAAAAAAGAAGATTGGAAAATACCGAAAACTACTTTTCTTTGCTCCTACTCTGATGCAAGAACAAAAAATAGCAATATTCAGTACAAAAGCAAGTGAGGCTGAGTCTCATATTGCGAAATCTAGGTGAGGCTGAGCCTCATCTACTGAAAACTAGGTGAGGCTCAAGCCTCACCTGTCTCAGTGGCTCCGCCGCCACTGTAATTAGATCATATATAACATAACAACATAAACAGAGTAAGTACAAATTCTGTACAATAGTCTAATTATTCACGCTAAATGAATACAGAGAACGTAATTAATTGTGCGTGGGTGCTACTCTTATTTTACCTTTTAGTGACACCCACACTCTGTCATAGAATGTAAATAAATTTATTGGGCCAGTCAATACACTGTATCTGTATGAGTTTTGTTTATTCGGGCTTAACTTTCCTGTGCTCATTTTATCGGTGCTTATTATTCCAGTGCTTAACTTTCCGTGCTCATCTTTTCTCGTGCTCAATACTCTGATTCCCGCGTTGAAATGGTACAACTGGCGGCGAATAATACAGACGACTATTTGAAAGTCTGTGTAGGTTCAGCAACTTATACACGAACTTTTAATCGTCTTTGCTACATATGTACAATGTGCTTTTATAGTATTAGTCAAAGAAGACTTTTGAAATATTTCTACCTTTTTTTTTCTCTACTCTCGTTCTTATTACTTTCTATCATAGATTGAAATATGGAAACCAGTTGATGAAGAACAATTACGTAAAGATTTGCTTAGCATTAAAGAAAAAGGTATTTCATCGATTGCTGTTGCCCTTCTTCATTCGTATTGGTAAGATTTTGTTTATTTCAATTGCAATATTTAAATCTTCAAATATAATTACATGTAGTTTTCCTGATCATGAACTACGTGTTGGTGAAATAGCACGTGATATGGGTTTCACCAATGTATCTCTATCACATCAAATAATTGCTATGCAAAAATATGTACCAAGAGCTCACACAGGTTTTCTTACAAATTCATCATCATTGATTTGATAGATTGTTTCGCTTTTAGCTTGTACTGATGCGTATTTAACGCCATGTTTAAAACGATATATTGATACATTTTCAAATGCCTTTGACAACAACAAACTTCATGGACTTAATGTTCTATTTATGCAGTCAGATGGAGGTTTAACATCGGTTGAGAAGTATAAATAAATCGCATTGAACATTTATCTTTCAAATTAAAAATATTTTTCTTAGGTTTTCTGGATCACGTGCAATTCTTTCTGGACCTGCAGGTAGATTTTCTTTATATATTTCCTATTTAAATAATAGCTGTTTATTTTAAAAATAGGTGGTGTCATTGGATATTCAGTAACAAGTTATATCGATTCACAGCCAGTCATTGGTTTTGATATGGGCGGAACTTCGACAGATGTGAGTCGATTTGACGGTTCACTTGATCATGTTCTCGAAAGTACAATTGCATCGGTTACTATTCAAGCGCCACAATTGGACATTAACACAGTAGCTGCTGGAGGTGGCAGTATATTAACTTTTCGTTCAGGTCTATTTCGAGTTGGTCCAGAATCAGCTGGTGCTCAACCTGGTCCAGCGTGTTATAAAAAAGGTTTATTTTGCACATTTTACATTTGGATGGAATTATTTTCTATGAATATTTTATTAGGTGGACCATTGACAGTGACAGATGCTAATTTAATCCTAGGCCGTCTGATACCAGACCATTTTCCAGCATTGTTTGGTCCACAAGGCAATGAACCATTAGATGTCGAAGCATCGTTAACTAAATTTCAAGAATTAGCAACAACAGTTGAGTGCTTATTTCTCATTGAATGATTGTGTAATAATTAAATGACTTCGTCTATATAGATAAATTCATTTTTGAAAGACAATGAAAAGAAAACATTGAGTATTGAAGAAATAGCTGCGGGATTTGTTCATGTAGCTAATGAAAGTATGAGTCGTCCAATACGAGCATTAACTGAGGTAAATTAATTGGAATAAACTTTTCTTTAACTTGAAGAATAATTTGTATTTTAGGGAAAAGGATTCGATCTTCGCGATCATGTTTTGGCATGTTTTGGTGGTGCTGGTGGTCAGCATGCTTGTGCGGTATGTTGTCATTTTCATCATATCTTTAAAGGATATCATCGATATGCACCACTCAGATCTTCCTTGTGATCGAATAAAAACTGAGAGTATGAGCGGCTGTGCATATCTTTATAATTATGTTTTATATGCTAAAAAATGTTTTCAGGGCTTCGTATTTCTCTTTGATTATCAGCATTGACAGTCGTTATTGCCTTTCTTTAATTCGAAATATCAGAGCCTAGTAGAACTATTCAATGTAAGAAGCCTACACATTTACGATATGTTTTGGCTGAATCGTATATATGAATATTATTTTATTTTCAGATTGCCCGAGCTTTAGGCATGAAAACTGTATTTATTAGTCGGTTAGTTGCGTTTCTTTAATATTATTTTCGTTGTGTTACTTTTATTGCAATAGATTTGCTGGTGTTCTCTCAGCTCTCGGTTTAGCATTAGCTGATGTTGTTCATGAAATGCAAGAGCCATCAGGAAAAGTAATAAACTCAGAGAATTGGCCAAATATAAATGATCGATTGAAATATCTCTCAAATTTTGGAATCGAAGAACTTCATAAACAAGGACATGATCGGTATGTTAACTCGTACTTTAAATCTAAACAGTAGTTCATGTCTGTGATTTATTTTTAGTAAATCGATTGTTGTAGAAAAATATTTAAATCTACGATATGAAGGAACAGACTGTGCACTTATGTGTGCAAGCACTGAAGAAATAGCTGATTCATTCATAAATATTTTTCTTAAAAAATATAAAGATCAATTCGGTTTTATACTTCCTGGTCGTTCAATAATTGTCGATGATATTCGAATTCGTGCATTAGCAAAATCAGCGATGACCATCGATCGAAAAATTAATGTTCGACAACAAGAAAAACCTGTCAAAGAATTAAAAGTAAACCATTGTTTTTCATATGAAACATTGTAACTTTATTTTCTCGTAGAAAGTGAAATGTTATTTCGAACAAGGCTTGATTGAAACACCTGTTTATACTATTGAAGAATTATACGCTAATGATCGTATATTCGGCCCAGCTATTATTATTGATCCTAGTTGGTAAATTCATTTTTCTAATAAAATAAATGTTTTTCAAAAAGAAAACCAGAAATAATTTTTGCTCTTTATAATAGTACCATCGTTGTTGAACCAAATTGTGAAGCTACAGTAACAGATTGTGGTGATATCCGTATAGCTATTGAACATATGAAAGAAGATACTGTGTCAACTGAACTTGATCTTATTAAACTATCAATTTTTCAAAATCGTTTCATGAGTATTGCAGAACAGTGTGGTCGGTAAGATAAAAAAAATTAGATTGCTTGATGAATACTAAATAGTTCAAAAGTTTAAGATAGATACCTTTTACGATAAATAATAAAGTAAAAAAAAAGACCGTTAAATACTGTTTTCTTTTCGTTACGATGTTTAAAAGAATAAAATATTTCCTTAGAGTACTAATCCATTTGACAACCATTCTAATCGATTACTAATTTCAATCTTACGATTATTTTAATCAGCAGTTTAAATATCGACTAGTTTTGGAGCGTCATCTATCTGTTCAAGTCGATGGATAATAATATGTTTCATGATTTTCAAAGCCAGTTGTATCCTTTATTTTGTTTTCTATATTTAGTGTTCTTCAATTAACTGCTATTTCAACCAATATCAAAGAACGTCTAGATTTTAGTTGTGCTATCTTTGGGCCTGATGGTGGCTTAGTTGCAAATGCTCCTCATATTCCAGTACATCTTGGTGCAATGCAAGAAGCTGTACAATATCAAGTAAACAATAAAATGCATACTATTCTGAAAATTAAAATTTTTATAATTGTAGTTGCGTCTTCTTGGCAACGAATTGCGTGATGGAGATGTGATTTTGTCAAATCATCCATCAGCTGGAGGTAATTAGAAGAAAATACAAAGAAAACTTTTAATTCACAGGCCGATTTCTTTTTTAAGGAAGTCATTTACCGGATCTAACTATCATTACACCAGTAGGAACATCGCTGTAAACTGAATGTTACAATATCGATGAATATATTTAGGTATTTCATGAAAATGACAAAGAAAAACCAGTATTTTTTGTTGCAAGTCGTGGTCATCATGCTGATATTGGTGGTTTAACTCCAGGTTCGATGCCACCTAATTCAACATCTCTACTTCAAGAAGGTGCACAATTTATTTCATTTAAAATTGTTGAGCAAGGTCAATTTAAAGAGACAGGTATAAATAGCATTAAAATTAACCAAATAGGTCTTTCAAAAAAATATTATTTAAGAACTCATTGAACGATTGAATGAACCAGGAAAACAAGAAAAATGTTCAGGAACGAGAACATTAATGCATAATATTGCTGATTTAAAAGCACAAATAGCTGCTAATCTAAAAGTAATCTAACTGAACATAGCATCATCTATTTATTAATCATAATCTCTAATTTAAAATTAGGGCGTTAAATTAGTCCAAGAATTAATCGATATCTATAGTCTTAAACTGGTTCAAGCTTACATGGGATACATTCAAGTTTGTCGCTTGAAGGTTTTTTCATATTTTAGGATATTTAATAAAACTTTTAGGATAATGCTGAGACGGCTGTAAAAGATTTACTACAAACAATAGTACATTCTCTATCGAAAAAAGAGAATAAAGAGAAAGTTCGCTTACAAGCTGTTGATTATATGGATGATGGTTCTAAAATTTGCTTATGTATTGACATAGATGGACAAGAAGTAAGAAGGGTTTTTTCCTCTAAAAATAATCCCTATTGTTCCATTTTGTTTATAAAAAGCGTAAAGCTAAATTTGATTTTACGGGTACAAGTGAGCAAGTATGGTATAATTGGAATGCACCGCGTTCAATTACTTATTCAGCTATTATCTATTGTCTTCGAGCTATGATTGCTCATGAAATACCATTAAATCAAGTGAAATAATTTTCTTGCTTAGAATTCGTTAACATTTTCTTTTTCATAAAGGGATGTATGAGACCAATCGAAGTTATTCTTCCTCGAGGTTCATTTCTTGATCCGCATGAAGATGCTGCAGTTGTTGGCTAGTACAAATGCAATATTACTTATAAGTGAAATAATATTTTATTTTTCTTAGGAGGAAATGTTTTAACTAGTCAACGTTTAGTCGATGTTATTCTTCGTGCATTTCACGCTTGTGCTGCATCACAAGTAAGATTTAATCGAAGAATGTTTTTTATTTAAAACTAAATCATTGTTAGGGATGTATGAATAATACTACTTGGGGTGATAATCAAGCAACGAGTTATTATGAAACAGTTGCTGGCGGGGCTGGTGCCGTATGCGATTTCTTTTGTAAAAGTAGCTTATCCTAATAAACGTCTTTTTTATATGTAGGGACCTAATTGGCATGGACGTTCCGGTGTTCATACACATATGACCAATACTCGAATTACAGATCCTGAAATTCTTGAGAAACGGTAGATAGGAAAAATGATGATCGATTATTATTTAGAGAAATGTTTTTTTCTATTGAAGTTTTCCGGTTGTTTTACTTAAATTTTGTCTACGTCCCTCGTCAGGTGGCAAAGGACAATTTCAAGGAGGTGATGGCGTTGATCGACGAATATTATTTCGTCGTTCGATGACATTATCAATTCTAACAGAACGACGTGTATACCAACCCTATGGTTTATACGGAGGAGAAAATGGTCAATGTGGAAAGAATCTATTGAAACGTGTCGATGGACGACTGATAAATTTAGGTGGAAAGTGTTCTGTACCTATGGAGCCTGGCGTAAATTATATTAGAATTGAATTGAAAATAGATGAATCATTTATTTTTATTTAGGATACATTTATTTTACTCACACCTGGTGGTGGTGGTTATGGAAAAGTACATGATGAACAAGTGAACGATTCGGAGCGAACCGAATTTCAAACGTTCACCGAACGTGGAAGTTTATTTGATTATAAACTTACTCAAGAAGGAGCCTGAGATGTTTTTATTATAAATATTCTTATTTTTTCCAAATTTATCAATATGAGAAGTTTTAGAAACAAAAATAATAGTTGTAAGCTCGAACATCAAGCTTTATTGATTTTTAACTGATTTAAAAAATATTTATAAATAAACAAGCAGAAGATAATCAATTAAATTTCAACATCTTCATAACTTCATTTTTTTTTAATTAAAAAGCCATGATAATAGATAGTGGATATGAAAATATTTTTATTTAAACAATAAATCAATTCTTTTCAATAAAAGTTTAGAAAAAAATCAACTCAGCTATCAAGAATTTATAAACGAAACATAGTCGGCTATTAAAATTCTACAAGAGTACTTCTTAAAAAGCATTTATTTACATGCACTTTAGACAAACGAAGTAGTATGCGCAGAGATGCATCGACAAAGAAAATGAAGCTATAATGAATGAATGGACCGAGAGCTTTCATCATAAATGTACTTTTGCATTCAATCTTTTTTTTTCAACCTTGAACTCCTACTATTCCATCTCAAATGAATAGGATAGGGATTATAGCAAATTGAATTATTTCATATTGCACGATCGCCATGTTCATAACAACCGATAGTAGATTGCTTGTTCGAAAATATTGAATCCTGCCAATATGAAACTTCTACAAGTTACTAGTCGATATATCGATAAGGTTTTATCCGACATGAATTGCACTAGATAATAGTGAGTTTTTAAAGTTTAATTAAACACAAATTAAATACTAAATCATACTTCTTCGATATCAGAGTGCCGCTGTTATGTTTACATTTTGGGTGCAGGTTAATTATGGCGGCTGTACTACCTGTTCAAAGACAAAAGAAAGCCATAGGGAATAAAAAGAAAACAAAAGAACACTTCGCTATAGTGAACAAACATGTACGTAAGCTATTTTACATAGAGAAATAGGTCAAAGTAACAAACTTCAATGACCTCAAATGGGCTGAAATGATTTTGAAAATTTTTTCTTTAACTTGACTTATTCTTCTCTGCTTATTCCATTAAAATGATCACATCTGAATAACAATTTTCAACATCAGCAATCATTTTTTCGTCTCCGTCTACAAACTTCAAGATTCACACTTTTTCATTTTATTTATTAAATATTGAGATTCACATATTTGTTTGTTTTTTCTTTCATTACAACAACAACAAAAATAGGGTCGAACTATTCTGTTTTACTATTGGATTTTTTCGAAGAATCTTTCCGAAGATAACTATTATAAAAGAAATGACCGAAAAGAATAAGATAAGAAGCATACAATAGTAACGATAATTTTATATTAATATCTGAAGTAGCACATTCGTATCCACGTTGTTTAGAGTTTAATGCCGCAAGATTAACAAAGCAACCAAAAACCATTTGAATTAATTGTAGAATTGTAATGAATTGTTGAAGAAAACGAGGAACACGTACACGAGCGGCTCGTAATGCAAAATACCCGTACATGATAGAATGAACGACATAGTTCATCGATACAAACCAACGACCAGTTGAAACGAACATTGCATAGCTTGAAATTAATTTGAAAATAATCTTCAATATTTTTAATGGATAAAATAATTTACCTGAAGAAACAATAGACAAGAACTGATGCATGATGATACCAATGAAGAAATATTAATTTTTGTCCTCGCAATACAATAAATAATGTATCAATAGTTTCAGGTAATTTTGATGCCATAAATAACCAAGCCCTAAACAACATCGAACAATATTTCCCTAGCAAGATTGTAGTTTTTAGTTACCAAAGTCCAGTGATCCCATTTTTATAACTCGCATCACAGATCGAATATAAAAATCCATGATATCGTAGAGCGTAAATAAATTCCGGCACACATCGGCATGCGCCCCAAACACTAAATATCGTAAGCATCGCATTCCAAGTAATTAATAGTGTTCTCAATTCGAATTTTTCTTTTCGTTTTATCATCCATTGTTGACCAATAAATATAGCAACGATGTAAAATAAAGTATAAACAATACTTAACCACCACCAATCGTACATTGTTTTTTGGACCCATTGAAATTTTTCTTGATCGAAAAATGCAAGTTCAAAGTCAAATACCCATGGATGAGTGACACCATTTGGATCTGTTACAGCTGAATGTATCTTCATTTTACTTTACTTGATTCTTATGGTGACATGAATGAAAAAATTCTTTTCATCTTACTTCTTCTTTTCCATTCTCCCTGTTGACAGTTCGTGTCCTGCCACCTACAATGTGCATCACAAATCAACGCACAAAATATAACGATGGTGATTATTTTTGTTATTCTGTTCAAGAACATATACATTGTGGGCGTATATCGATTCAGTTGCGCATGCAGATATTAGTATGTATTCTTAGAGAAATTATGTGCATACAGCTACAGCTGCACGCAACTGTACCCGGATTAAAAACACATGTACAAAATGTATATTGTAATGTTGAACTAATCCAATAGGATAGAAAGAACGAGATGTCGTTCGATAAAATTCGAATAGAAACACTTTTGAATGAATATGTGCTGTTAGTTATATGTATTCATTTTTTTAATGATCGTAAGACATCAAAGAAGAAATGATTTACTTGATAATTAGTACTTGCTTTATGAAACGAAATTAAAATATTACTATCGTACGAAACCATATATTAAAGTCAATATTGATCGTCATACTTACGAACGAAATTTACAAATTGATTGTGATCGCGTTTCATGATTCAAACTATGAACCATCTGGATCAATCGAATGATACAGTTTTGATAAAATTAAGTCTTTTAAAATAATCTTATGTTCGGAGAGGAACACATAAATTGGTTGCATGCTTTCATGATAAAATTTCTCTCAAAGTCTGATTTCTATGCCAAGTTGAAAATAGGTTTTCTTGTTGTTTCTAAAATGTATGTATTCAGATTGTTTTCGAAGTGCATAGAATACAAATTTGAAATCGATTCATAAGTTACAGCTTTACTAATGAACTGTACGAGTTCACACGGAAGATTTTGAATCCTACTCAACCGATTAAAAGATGGTAAAGGCATACGACAAAATTTATTTATAAAGCATTCATATATAACTAATGAATTAATGCATCGGGCATAGATACAAAGCAAAAAACCCATCGACGAAAATACCATACGAATCTCTTACAGATGAATAAATTTGATAATTCATTGAATTTTTCATTCTTTTTAAATAATTATATGTAGCTAGTCCTTTGGTGCCGATACTATTTTCACGAAGTTTATGGCATACTGTGTTTATTGCTTTCAATTCACTTGACCTTCAAATTCACCTTTGCGTTTGTTCTCCAAAAGAACGAGTGTCAATACATTTACAGTTGCTAATATTTGATTTTGAATGAATAATTTTAAATTGTTAAAAAAATATTTATAGATGATGTCAATAATTTTGCATCCGTCTTTATTACTTATATTTTCGATTAATCAAAAACGGCCTATCTATGCATCACAATCACTAAGAAATGTGTATATCCGAGTTTTCAACATCACTCGTGGATTTTTATCGCGCATAATGTCAAACATTGAAGTATTGACACTAGCTGAGTTCTCAAAACAATCAAAATATTGTTTTAATTGGAACTTGTTTTTTGTTTCAGCTTCTTTCGTATTTTTTATTTACTAATTTAAAAAGAGAATTTTAATAACTCTGATTATTTTTCTACGGGAATATTCCGCTTGGTGCTCGTGATAAATCAATTGGTATTTGTTTAGGATCATCGAATATCAACCATTTTTCTTTCGGTATACTTTGAAAAGCATTTAGAAAACGTTGATCATTCGATGATTCACCTTTCACGGCTCGTATAAAGATAGCTCGGATACGCTCAGGATACTCTTTTGTAATTGTTGCATAAGTTTCTGGATCCTTTTCTCCACTATCACCAACAAGAACAAAATCACGAATTGTATTCGACAGAAAGAATCTTAAATAGCTCATTTTGTGATTAAATGTTGCGTCAGGATGAATAAAATCAAATAAAGTTCCAATGGCCCAGCCAAAATGTCTCATATGAAATGAACCATCGGGAAAATTATTATCATCGATAAATTCTTGTGTTAATGTATATAATTGATCAGGCATACCTGATAAATAATGAAATGTACAATTTTTGTTGCTTTTTTGCCATTGTTGATATAAATCCGACATGCCTAAGAAATGAAAACAATTTCAAAATCAACTTCGTTCATGTTTACCTGGCACAGGTTTAAAAGGAAAAATAAATGTATTGGCAATAAGACGTATTTTATCAAAGACTTCAGAAATTTTAATTGTATCATCAATATCACTAATAATTGAAATGCCATGTCTAGGCTCGATAAGTCGTACGATTCCTATTGACTTCGGATTATCATTACTCGTAGCTTCATAGTTAATCACATTATCACTTCCTTGTTCTTTTTTTGATTTTTCCACGTCATTGTTTGTCATTTCAATTTGATCCAAAAATTGACCATATTTATCTGTACTCAATGACTTCTCATGATCACCTATTGAAATTGTAATTAATTGATGTGATTCATCAGAAACAAAAAATGTTCTCAGTCGATCATAATTAATTGATCCATTTATAGTTAACTTATCGTTTTGATTTATTAGATTTTTAGTGAATTTTTCCATCCATACATCTGCACCAATTTCAAGCCAACTTTTTCTTACAGGATTTTCATATTTCCAACCATGAACTATGATTTTCCATGTATCATTACTGTTTAACGATTGAAATCCAATATCAGGAAAAAGAAGCATTTCATGTTGACGAAAATGACGGTTATCGAAGTTAAACTTATCAGTAAATTTTCCTTTTATTATATCCCATAAGTGACGAACTCGATGTTCTTTTGAATGATGATGATCAAGATGCCGACTATCAATAGTACAAGCAAAAGCTAAGCATAAAACCAATACAAACGAGTATGTAGCCATGAATAATATACTAAAGGTAAAATTATGACATGGTGGAGTCGAAAAAGTAAAAAAAAGGAGTAAGTCTATCGTATGTTTTATAATGGAGAAAGTATTGAGGGAATATGTAATGACATTTTTTAAGTACTAGAAATAATAAACAGTAATGTATGTATGAATAAGCTTTAGCAGCAGTGAGTATTTGATATTGTTGGATCGAATGAATAAGTGTAATGAATGATTATGCTAGTACCGTTGATGGATCGATATTAAATAATGTTTCGTTATGATATTTATGCATCTCAATCAATCTATTCTTAGAATATTTGTGATAGTCTTTATATTCTTTTACAAAATTTTATTTGTCTCAGGTTTGACAAACGATCTCGAATAGAACTGTAGTGAATTCTTTCATTAGTAAATGAGGATGAAAAACAAATTTATACTTATGAATTCAATCAATAGATTATACTGCTATTTAATTTGGCATTTCTCTTAAAAGCTAATCACGTCTTTAGAATTACTATATTACAAAACAATATTACATTAGCCTGAAGACTAAATAATTTTAACTTACCAATATGGGATTATAGTTTATTTTGAATGATACAAGCGACGGTAGTAATATGTGCAAACCTGAATAAATATTATTTTTATCAGTCAGACTGTAGTCATGTGATAATTCCAAATGAATAGGATATTCAAAAAATAATAAGAAAACCTTTAATCGTATGATGTATTGTTTTTATTGCCCCACGTTATACGATGAGCGTCTGATTGATGCTACACAACTACCTATGCGAGAGTGGCGGCGGAGCCACTGAGACAGGTGAGGCTTGCAAATTGTTATTTTCTATTCTCAGGATTTGTTACGCTGAGCACCTACTACATCCGGATAAATATTCTTGCATATATCCAATTCAAGTTATAGGGTGATACACTTATCTCTGATGCTTCTTCCTGTCCTGCATTCTATTATCCTACAGATGACAGGTACGACACGCATATAGCTCATATATATATATATATATGTTTTCTTTTCTTCCTTTCACTTGGGTATTTTTCTTCTCTTGATGCTCTTCAGATATTTTCCCATTTGCTTCATGTTTTCATACCAGTGTGTTTATTTTTTCGTAGATCGTTTACATACATACAGTATTTATCTAGTTGATCAACCACCGCTTAACAATCTATTTAATGACTGATAAACGTCCATTCATTCATCCATTTTTCATGGTGAAAAAGAAAAAACAAACAGAGTCAACAGAAGGTACTAAACCAACTGCTGATTTATCAGCCTCAATCAACAATTGTAACAATGTTAATATTGAAGAAATTCCAGACAAGTACACATCTCTTATCATTGTTGATGATGCGCTGGAAGAGGATGTATCTTCTTCGTTAGTCAATGATCAATCAGAAAAACAGTTGTCAAAGTGTGATTTAGTCTGCTGTACGTCATCGAGAGTGTACGTGCCGGTGATCGCATCCGACTTGCAATTAACATCGATAAAAGGTCTACGGTCTTGTCAAGAATCATGGTTCAAAATTTTCTCTTGACTTACTTTCTGTAAAGTATGTTGCTATTGATAGAAGACACCACTGTTTATATGGGTAATTTTTTCAAATTTAGACAACAGAGAAGATGTACTGTTTCTACTGTCGCGCTGCAGTTAGTCAAAATCTTAATCAAACTAGTGATTTATCAATGAATATGTCACTTACATCTACAGGATTTTGCGACTGGGAAAACGCTATACGTGGGCTCCGCCTACACAATCACAGTAGATTCCATTCCGAATGTTTGTATGTAGTACAGCAACAGTCGAAATTGTCGATCGTAGTACAGATTGATACAGTAACAAAACAACAACAAGAGCAGCGACGTCGATTGTTCATGGTTGAAGTTTCGTTTTTATAATATCTTTTACAACATGGCATAGCCTTACGAGGGCATAGCGAGAACGGAAGAAATCTATTTCAATTGATGCTATTGAGAAGTGTCGATATTACAAGTCTTGATCAGTGATTACACGATAAGAAATATTTGTCACACAATATTGTCAATGAATTCGCCAAAGAAATGGCACTAATTATTCTACGAAATCTATGCATCGAGGTAAAATCTTAAACATGGACTATTCGGAATACATCGATAGTACTGTTTACTTTAAATTTCGAGCAGGCCGTTTTTTGCTGTTATTTGCGATGAATCAACGGATGAATCGGGCAAAACGCAACTAAGCATTTCGATTCGGCCGGTAGATGAGTGTTTCGATATGCACGAAGACTGTCTTGGTTTTTATGAACTAGAATCTCAACATGCTAAACACATCACAACGGTCATTTTGGACGTCCTGGCCCGCTGTAATTTGAATGTCGAAGCTTGTCGTGGGCAACCATACGATGGTGCTGCAACGATGAGCGGCGTGCGTGGTGGTGTAGTGGTTTATATTTTTCAAAGACAAAAGAAAGCGTTTTTCGTTCATTGTAACGAGCATTGTCTGGATTTGACTTTGCAAGATTTAACAAAAGTGTCAATTACAATCAGTGTAGCTCTAAATATTACGAAGGACGTCATAAATTTTGCTAAAAATCGTCGAAGCGTTTAAATATTGCCGAGAAACTCTCGTTTGAATTGTGCATTACTTCTTCTCAGTTGAAGCCTTTGTGTCCGACTCTCTGGACTGCTCGAGTATCATTTATGAACTCACTATTGGCTAATTATCATCTCGTCCAATTTGTCATTCAAGAACTAGTCGAACAAAAGGGTGAATCTGGAATTAAAGCTACTGATTGGTTGAATCAAGTGGAAAATTTTCAATCATTTTTTGGTCTTAAATTAGGTAAGTTTCTTCTAAATTTTTTCCTTATAGCAACAGAATCTGTTGTTAATGGTTACAGCTAGCAGCCCGTTGGGCAAACATTGCCTGATTTATTTTATATGATTAGGACATGTGATTTTCGTGACAACTGAAGAACTATTTTGCTCTTTACAAAGTATTGACAACTGTTTACACCATGTGCTCTGTGCGGTCAATGTTCTGATTAGTTATTTTACTCGAATCAGATCGAACGAGTATTTTGAAACTTTCTACTAAATCAGAAGTTTTAACAGACGAGTCATGCCTACCACGTGTTCGTCGAACACCTAATCGGCTTGTTACTGATACCATCTTAATACCAGAAGTATCAGAAAATTGCACTAAATTATAAAGAAAACAGTATCAAAATGTAATTGATGAAGTACTCAAAGCACTAAACAACCGATTCAAGCAATCCATTTTTCCTTTGCTATGTCAAGTGCAAGAATATATAATGCCCAGGTGAATCAATCCGATACCGAATCCCATCGGATTCTATGGGATGCTACCATCCGACGAAATCCCGTTGGATTCCTGGTTGAGGAATCAATGTCGGATCCGACAGTCGTATATCCAATCATATCCGATTGTCGGAACCAATGAAATCCGAAGCATTCCGGTTCCGATTGACGGTTGATGTNGGATTTTATCAGTTTCCGATACTAGGATCCGATATCGATTCCGGAACCAGGAATCCGACGATAATCCGATAGTTTCCTTACGCCTTCCGAAGAGCTTCGTCGAATCCCAATAGGAACCGATCGAAACTCATCGGATTCTAGACTAGGATTCATTCTCCTGGGTGGTGGTAGCAAATGGTTCTTGTGCTGATACTATTGATAAGTTTTGCGTAGAAATACAAGCATTCATCATGGACGATATCAATTGTGAAAGATTAAAACAAGAACGTGCAATGTTTCCAAATTTCTTTCGAACAGTTATTGATGACTAGTGTCCTTCAACCCGGTTGGGTACTCAGACCTGCACCCGACCCGGCGCCGGGTCCGGGTACGAAATTCCCGGGTCTGGTCGGGTGCCGGGTAGAAAAAAATATCCGGTCGGGTACAAAATTTTTGCGTACCCGGCACCCGACCGGCGATCAGTGATATCTAAACATTTTAAAATATTTCACTTTCCAGATTGTTATTGGTTAAAAAATCAAACTTATCAAAACAATTTAACTATGAATCATTAGTGAATTACGTATAAAGCACAAGAATA
>OENM01001072.1:0-45846 GCA_900239745.1 Rotaria magnacalcarata | reverse complement strand
AACGCGGTGTAAAAAACCGTTGATAACCGCGGTTTTAAGAGATATCAAAATAATACCGCGGTTTTCTCCGGTCAAACCGCGGTTTTGTTTAATTTTTTTTTCCGTGGGCAATTTTGTCCATTAATCAAATCCATCGTAAATGGTGAAATATTCTTATCAACAATAATTGTAACAACAAATCTATGAAGATTAGGCATAGAGCGAAACTGAATATCACATCGAATCATTACCATTAGTAAATCAAATTTTTTTAATAATAATGATTTAGGTAGATCATTGTCGTTAATAGATGGAAGACTAGGCACACTTGAAACAAGAAAATGAAATACATTTTTTTATTCTCACATAAACTATTAGATTCCAATCACTCATAAACTAATATAACGACTTACTTTATAGAAATACTCATTGGTTGTTCTGTACGTTTGATTGTTACACAAAGAAATCGTAATACACTATATGAATACTAAGCAAAGGAATAAGCGAATAGATCGATACATCATTTTATGTCCCATCAAAGACTATTTGTGGATGATTATAATGAAAATAAAGAGCAGTTGACCGAAGTGTTTCAGGTGTATCTACCAAAATCCATTGACTAAATTTATCTGCATCAGACCTATTAAGGTTGTCTTCTGGAGTGGTTACAAGATTCAATTATACGAAATAAAGCAACCTTAGTTAATTTTGACAATTTCTCAAAAACAATTTTCAATTTGTATGTTGAGTTAATTAAATGAAATATGCAAAAATGAAGAATTTCATCGTAAATTTTTAGTGAAACAACTTGTGAAGACTGAAATTTCAAATGAATATACAAAAATTCAATTTCGTGACGACAATAAGTCGAATGGATGTTGACGTGAAGAGGAATTGAATTTAGAAGTAATGAAATACGTGAATTCAGTGAGCCAAATGTTAAAAAAAATAGCGTCTGCGTATAAGTACTCGAATATTTCCAGAAATATTTCATTCGATAAATCTTCCGATTGAGTAACAATAGTCATTTTATTTGTTATCGAGAATATGACAAAACCGATCAATATGTTGCAAACGCACTGAATTATAAAATGATTCATTCATCGATTGTAACAGATGAACTGACTATTGTGTGTATGATTGCTCTCTATAACTCAGTCAACATTATTGACGGATATGATATTCAAGCGAATATTCGTTTCTATCTTGATCAATAACAATAAAAGGTCATGTCGAGAATATCTGTCTATATTCGTATTCGACATGTTCTACCAAGGGAGAAACGACTGGCGACATATAAAATGACTTGAAATTTGTGACGCCTTTTAGAGTTGACGAAAACTTTATCTGGTTTATTTTGAATAGTCGCGTAGTCAGACGAGAGTTAGATGAGGCACAGTCTTATCCCGTACAAATGATTGAGTTTCACTTAAAAAGAGGCCTGCACTTCTCTATAGCTTTTGTTTTTGGTTACGCCACTACTTGTAACTAATTTGTTCATATTATTTATATATTCCATACTATCATGCGAATAATGAAACATACGATGAACAGTTTTTTCAAAATTTTAGTATGTTTTTTTCTTCTGACGATCATCTATGCACACACACATGAATAACCAACATGTGAATACACAAATAAAAGCAAAAAACAATTTTCATGAGTTCGAACGAAATTTGTGTCGTTTGTTTATTTTTCAATTAATTCTCGTTTTTTTCGATGATCGTAATTGAATTGCTGTGCGATCCTGCATCAGTATTCTCATCATATAAGTGTCTTTTTGAATTGTCAACGTCAAACTTGTCGTGCATTTGACTTAGATATGTTCCTAATCCATCAATTAATGGTTGATAATGGTCAAAAAAGAAAGCATTTATTTGAGCGCCTAAAATGATTATTGTAGCAAAATAATAGAAGAATAGAAGAAGAATAATAGCAAAACCAATTTGACCTTAATCAACATAATAAGATATTTATCTTATAAAATTGTTCAAATGAATAATTTACCTGCATAATTGCCCATAAATCGTCGTACATATAATGGAAACAAAATGATAAATAGTTCAAGTGTACAAGCAGAAACAAGTGCCCCACACCATGTGACTTTAAATGACATTTTTTTATTGGGTATTAACCAATACATAATTTCAAATAGAATAAATGCTGCAATTGATGAAAAAAAAATTCCAGCAATAAATGCTCCAAAACGACCGGCGGCACCTGGCAATATATATGTTAACACAGATGGAGCTGAGCTAATTGCAAGCATTATGGGAATAAGTGTGATGAAAACAAAAAGCATTCCAAAAGCTAACATATTCTCACGAAGAAATGATCGTTCGGGTAATCGATAGATAATTGACATGCAATTATCAATAGCAATAAACAATCGAGATGAACCAAATATTGCAAAAATAATACCAATAACCAAAACTCCACCAGCCTCTTGTGATAATTGATCAAAAGCCAAATCAACTATCTAGAAAAAAATAAACAAGTTGAATTTTTCTCGTTAAATTTTTCAATAAATATTTACCTGTTTGATACCAACTTGTGTGGTATTATCGGTAGACAATGAATTGACGATTGTATCTTTAATTTCCTGTTGTGCACCAGAATTATTTCTTAAAACTAAACCTAATATTCCAAATAATGCTACAGCAATGGGAAGAAGAGCAATTAATAAATTAAATGCAAGCATTGCTGCAAAATTGAATGACCAATCGTTAAGAAATTTTCTTAGAAAATGCCGAGCTGGTTGTGTTACTTGCTGAGCACGTTCAAGAACAGTTGATGATTTTATTTTGTTCACCATCGTTTTATTTTGTTTGTAAACGTTTAGTCAATGAAATAATATATTCGATCTAAATAAAAGACAATGATTCAATCAAAGCAAAAATATGGAAATTTTTACAAATGAAATATGAGTAAAAATACTGGAGATGAGATAGAACACAAGAGTAGGCGACAAAGATATCGATGAAAAGAAAAATAACGATATAGTGGGCGCCTAGTATAGGAATACGAGCATAGAAGAGTGAAGAAACTCGTTAAATGAAAAAACAAGCATACGTCATTCATAATTTGCAGTATCATTAAGAGACAGCTGCTGCTATTGTTGAATATAAGAGACTACATTTAACATATGAGTCGTCGATTAAGATGAATAAGTACAAAAATAGTTGAACTGTGTACTTTTGAGAAAAAAGAAACAAATACGCAGTTAAAATATAAATCGCTATGCATAATATCGATATTCAAGGATTATTGTTTTATTTTTATACGTATATTTTTAATATTTTGTTTTATTTACTTGGCATAGTTTGAAGTTCATTTTCATAAAATGACTCCTTTAATACCGGAAAATGGAATATAAGTAAAGAAACTTAAATTTATAAGATATGCGATATAATATTGGTCATGTTAATGCTTTCGGGCAATTGCCAATCGATTCCGTATATAAAATATCTTTATGTATTTAAGATTATATTATATTAATACTTTGTTGGTTTATTTTAAATATTATATAGAGAACAAGTCCATTGAATTCCATCAAAAATTGCACAAAAAACAGCTTGAATTACAACGAATACTTAATATTCCTTTGCGATTACTGAAGATTCTCAATAGAAGAATTGCCTCCAGTCGCTCGATTTTTGATTTTTTTGCAAGATAATGTTCTCCGAGCTCCGTTCTAATCGTTGTACAACTTAAAATATTCTTAACCATGCAAAACTTCGGATCTATTTGTACTGAAATTTCATAAGGTTTCTAAGCAGTAAGGAGTTTTTCAGAGATTTCATAGAATAATGATCGTCTAAAGATAGAAATTGTTTTAACAGTCAACATAAACCATGTCTCTTAGAAATAACAATAGCAGCACTACCACAGAAGCGACGACGTCAGCAGCACTTTTTATATTAATTGAAAAAGTAGCAGATTTCCAGCTGCGAAGAACATCGATGCCAGACGATCAGAAGAAAACATGGCTTATATTATCTTAAAACGCAATGATCATTTTCTTTTGCTGTAAAAGACTAGTTTTTTAAGGTTTTTATAGATTTGGTATCGTTTCGTTTTAAAGATACAAAACAGGCCATTGAATTGACAATAATGCATTGTTACTTAGTGTCAATAAATGTTAATTTTCTCTTCTTTATTGTCTAGATGAACAAGCACCTTGAAACCAAATTCAATGAAACGAATATTTGAAATCCGTTAAGTAGTCAGCGATAAGGCTCATAACATGAATAAAAATGAATTAGAAAAACAAATTTTTAACAAATACTTGTAGAAATCTAATTATTTCTTTTAATGGTACAGCAGTTTACATGATATTCTCGTTTTATTTCTTGATGATTCGGCCGATATCGAGTTATTTAATTTATTTATGGCATTTTTGGAAATAGAAATGCTACTACATTAACATACAAGTAACGCTCGTCTACCGACGCGCTCAGTTCTTTTTCGTAGAAGTCCTATTTCTAATATAGATTGCATACAAAGTATAAATCAGCAGATATTTATAGCATATGTTAAGTTGAGCGTCGGATATTCCAAAAGGTAGCAATATAGCTGGAAAACGACATGAGTTATTACGTGAAAGAAGAAAGAAAATAAAGGAAGAAACTGAAATAGATAATTTCTTTGCCGAAATTTCAACTTATGCCACGACTTATGTACATGCTATAACACTTGTATCTCAGAAAATTATTTATTGACGCAATTCCGACAAGTGAAAGAAGCACATTCTCGTTGTGTCTTTCTGTCAAGTTCATCTAGACGATTTCGTTTGATTCTGTTACGCTGGTAGAGACTTATCAGGTGTCCGGTTATATTTATGCGGCTCAGTATACTCAAGGTTTTGGTCTCCATCGTTGGTGTGCGAGTTTTCGAATGACTCTATGCAGTTTTACTCGTAAAAGAATAATTTGTTTTCTTAAAGTTTACTGTTAAATAGCGATAGTTGAAATGTGGAATTATAAACATATAACAGGTTTGTTTCTTTTGAAGAGCTTCGTTCGTTTTTTTGTAATTGTTAATAGCTCAAGTCAGCGAAGAATCTTTGTGAGCAAATAATATATAGCGTTATTGAAGGTAGTAAGCATACGAAGTTTTATGTGCTCAAATATTATTTTCTGTTAATAGAATCCACGGTACTAATGTTGTTCAAATGAGAAAGTTTTGTTTCACTTTAGTAGACCCTGATGATACCAATAATGTTTTCGACGAAGCAGATTGTGAAATAACTTGTATACTTAAAATTACATCCTTTATTTTATCAAGATCTATAGATTGCGAAGGATGCAGACTGAATATGAGAATGAGCTCATCCAATGTACAGACATTTTCTATAAAGTAAAATGAGCATTGACAGTATGAATAAAAAGCTTTTTGTGAGATTAAATAGTTCTATTCTATTGAATCTCGGTTATTGCACTATCTCTTGCGTTACATCTATGAATTGACTGACAATGAAAAAATCGATATAAGTTCACTATTCAGAAGATGAACATTAGGTTATATTGCAAGGCGATGTTATGAGATTTTCACTCTTACGAGGGAAGGTCACAAAATGTTCAATCGCTTTTGCGTTGAAACTGCTTACATTATGTAGCTCCCAAGGAGTTATGAATACGCTGAAAATATTTTGGGCGGATAGCTTATTGTTACGAAAATAGACCATTTCTAAGGTATGGATTTTAGTGAGAGCCTGGGGTCCCCCTCAGAAACATTAAAAAAATGAATTTTCGAATTTCAACTTGAAACTTTACATAGAAAGACACCCTAACAAGAACAACTTTTTGTGAGCATTTCAGACCTTTCTACGTTTCCTATCACTAGACACAGTTATTGTGAAATTTTTATTTTACATCTTTCATGTAAAGTGGCAGATTTTATGAAAAAAACAAATTCAATGACCAAAAACATTCCTAAACGGTATTCTCGTTGAGCTCTATTGTTATATAAAATTTCAAATCAAAATTCGAAAATGAATTTTTCTAATGTTCCTGCGGGGGGAGTACGGCAATCATAAAACAATGCCATAAAAATGATCTATTTTCGTAACAATAAGCTATCAGCCCAAAATATTTTCAGCGTATTCATAACTCCTTGGGAGCTACATAAAACATGTAGTTTCAACGCAAAAGCGATTGAACACTTGGTGGTCTTCCCTCGTTGGAATAGATAACTATATTTCTTGTTTCATAAAATTAATCATCTATTTGCTCTCGATAAGATTTCTAATTTATGTATTTTTCAAAGTGTTAAAGTATCCATAAAGAGCAATTTCATTCTATTCCATCGAAAGAATTCATTGAAAAACAGATAATTATAGAGTATAGACAACGATATAAAAACAAAATTAGAAATTTCCTGAATATTAACTTAAATTTATCAAACTAAGTGTCTGATCTATAAGAAAATATGATCTATCTTTCAACTAAACGCTAATGACAAAAATGAAATTTACGCAAAGGATTTTTAGCGAATATCTCCTATCTACAGAGAGTCTAACAATGACTCCGTACAATATCAAAACATGTTCTCTTTTTGTAACAATTTACAAAGTAACGCTATGATGATTGGCGCCGATTTTTTACTTATAGGCCACTACTCTGATAGACTTAAAGTAATTGGAGATTTTCAATAAAACTAGAATAAGAAAATGCTAGATGATTTTCGTGTTGAGTGGCTCTGTCGTCGAACATGTCAAATGTTAAATATTGATAGGTCAATATTTATCGATATGTTAGAACGACATAATGGTTTTAATGAAGATCATATTGATAAATTTCTTACTACAAATACAGCTTTGCATGAAAGATCTTATGCGTTAATATTTCATCGCGAAGATTCAAAACGAGAAGTTTGGCAATTGATTGAAACTATTGATGAAGAAGAACTTAATGATGTATGAAAATTTCACAAAAAAAACAAAATTCATAAATCATTTAGACTATTATTTGTAGCTTGATGATGATGAAACCGACCAACAATTTATTTTAAATATCAATCAACCAATTAATATAGAAACTGAGTTTTCAAGTGAATATTTCTAAAAAAAAAAGGAAGAAGATTTTTTTTACAAATATTCTAGTTGATTATGTTATGAACTATGCTCGCCTATCATCTGGTGATTCAATTGATTCTGCTTATGAATATCTCAAAACTATTCAACGTCTTTTAGTTATGAATCAATATGATAATAAAAATTATTATTTTGAATTAAAATCATATCGTGAAACGCATCTTTATTGTGAATATTATCATTATCATAATCTAACAAAGAAAACCTTCGTTTATTTTATTCGAACAGATATTCAACAATATTTAATTCAATCGTCAACATTTGACGAAATGAATTTAATTATGAATGAAAATATAACCTATGGATTTATTCCTGAAGAACAACCACTTGTTTCACTAGTAGAAATTCTATCGCTTATCTATCACGATATATTACCATCGGTCAATCAACAATCATCAACAAGTAAAAGATCGAAATAAAGGGACTATCAGAAATATCCGCATCATATTTCGATGCAATACGTCGTAGTTGACTTCATGGGGTATTTGAATTTGCGGCAAATTCAAAATGCTTATACCGCTATAATACTACAGTTTTTATTTTGTCACAAATAGAGATGATTTTAATGAATTCGATTTTGCCGCAAATTCATATTCCGCATCATATGTCGTAGTTCACAAAAATCCGATTGTTCTAACTCTGAAATCCTAAAATAACTTAGTTTTAGTTTGGTAATGCAAAAAGAAAATTGCCTGATAAAATGCACGTTTGATTTGTATGTGTAAATTTTCTATTAGCCAATGAACTACTTCTTCGTTCGATTTCTGAAAGATTTCTTAGAAGAGTATTGGAGGAAAGTGTACCGAAAGATTCTCCTTTAGTTCGCAACAAAAAGCAATATCTTGTTTTTGCCATTGTAATCCCCGTCAGGATTCTGTGAATGTTTTTGTTTTTCTGAAACAATATCTTTCATAGATGAATTAATGTCTTCATCAAACGAAACATTAACACAACGAGATCAATTACAATTAGGTTTAAATCGTTTTCGTTTACATATTAAATCAACTTTACGTCAAATGCAAGGTGAATTTAACTTAACTATACCAAATAGAGACTTATTAGTGAGTGGAGATGAAACAGACGAGGAATATGTTGAAAATTTTGAATTTATTGTTTATAATTGGGAAAGAATATTACAAGAAGAAATGAATAATGAACTAAATAGACGAGTCTTAAATTCAAGTCCACTGGCTGAATTAGAATTTTGGCACGAACGATCTATTCGAATAACATCGATTTTAGAACAAATGAAGAAAGGTTTATTTATTGATCAGCTGCTCTTTCAGATCGTTTAATAGAACTTTTGTCTTCTTCATTCAGATGACGTCATGAAAATTATTCGTGTTTTAACAAACATTGATAGCCCTTCACTGTCCGGATTTAATAATATAAAATTACAACTTCAAAGTTATCTATTAGAAGCAACCGATAACTATAAATTTCTATTAACGATCGATAGACACTTGAAAATTTTACAAATGGAAAAATCATTTCAAACGATTATTCATATGTTGCCGAATTTAATGCAAGGCTTAAAAACGATCTGGTAAGAGAAAAGTTAAAGGTATGCCTTTTCCCTGTTCCTCCAAATAAGTTTCAAAATTGCTGTATGAACCATAATTTCGAAGTATTACTCAATTATATAAAACAAGTGGCACGATTTAGAAGCTCAAAAGAGTTCTCTTGTAGCTAGTTCTAAAATCGTTAGAATAACATCTCTTACTATAACGAAAAGCTCAAATTTTATATGATTTTTTTTTAACTTTCTTAGGACGATGTCAAAATATTATAATAAAGATGAACGTTTTGTTCCATTGATGGAAAAAATCGCTAATGAAATAATAAATCGTGTTCAACAAAAGATTGATATAAAGACTTTACTATCATCTTACACATTAAACGAAGCTGAACAATTTTGTTATCAATCAAAACAATTATTACTTCAATGGAAAATTGAATATCAAAATACTCGAGCAAAACTTGAAAATGATAAACATAGTTTTTCAACATGGAATTTTGAGCATCGAATATTATTTGATAAGACAGATTATTTGTCACAAATATGCGATGATTTAATTAGAATGCTATCTAATTTAAATGAATTTTATGATATATTTGGTTTAGAAATGAAAGCTGTTACGGGCGACGAACAAATGGTTGATCGAGTACTTGAACATGTAGCAGGTTTAAAAAATTCGTTTCTTTCATGTCATTTTGATATGTTTAATCGTGAAAATTCTCAACAATGGCATTCATTTATCGAAGAATTTAATCATCGTTCATCCATAATTGAGCAAGAAGCTAAAATTTTCATACGGGCTTCGTTTACACAACTTCGTTCAGCTGAAACGGCATTTGATATGCTTATGAAATTTCAAAAGATTGATACAACTCATGTTTTAGCATATGAAATGGTTCGACAATTTACTGCTATTCTTTTACAATATTGTAAAGAAATTGATGGCACTTATGATCTATTCGTCAAATACAAAGATAATCCACCCATATTTAAAGTAAATATTTAGATTTTCTATGATTGAATAGGAATTAGGATCGATACAATTTGCAAAAAAAAAATGACAAAAGAATAGTATCGCATATCTCATATCTGAACTCTAAATAGTCTATAAATTTCATTTAGAAATGAATTTCTGATCGTCAAAATATGGATGCTCATGCGCACATCAAGATATTTCCTGAGATGAGCAGCAAGAACTAGATGCTCGTTCAAACTTGAATCGTACTGATTATTTCTATTCAATCATAGCAAACATAAAGGAGGATTTCCTCAAATTTTCATTATCGAACATAATATAAAAGACATTCACTTTTTAGGGTCTACCATCTATTGCCGGCGCTATTCAGTGGTCTCGTTTTTTATTCAAACGTATAAAACTTCCAATGATTAAATTTCTTTCAGTTGATCAATTAGTTCAATCCGAACAAGGTGCAACCGCAAAACAACGATTTATAGAAATAGGTACTCTACTTAAAAAATACGAAGAAGAACTCTTTACAAAATGGCTTGACAGTATCATTAAAAATTTGCCGATGTATCTTAAGCAAAGTTTACTTATCGATGCGGAGCAACGACCAGATCTATTTCTCGATAGTAACCACGTGGAACTTATTCATAGTAGTCCTGGATATCGGTTGCCGCTTTATATAACTAAAAAAGACATAAACCGTATGCCAACATCGATCGATCAATCGCATTCAATAGTAAATAAATTAACATTATATAAAGAAAAATGCCATTTATTTCAATATGTATTCGATCCAGTGGGTACTAAGAAAAAAATTGAAATAAAATACTTAATAAATTATGATCCAAATTTAAAAGAATCATTAACTGAATGTTATTACTTAGAAAAACTTGGTTTTAATTTACCCGAATCAATTATACAAATCAATTTACAATATTCAAAGTTTGAACAAGTATCGAATGAACTCCGATTAATGCTTGAAGATTATCATTTGACAATTGCATCACTTGATACGATTGAAGTATCACTTCTTCAATCGTCTATTGAACAAATTCAAAATAGTATTCAACCTGGAGTATCAAGAATATCATTTGGGGAAATAGGAAATCTTGATTATATAAATCAATGTAAACAAAAATTAGAACAATTTCATTCGATTCTGAATCAAATACGAAAGATTTCATCGGTTATTCGAGAACATCTTGAAAGTTTTCGTTTTTGCATCATTGATCCTACTGTTCCGAAGCATGATGATGGTATGTTATTTCGATTAATATATTTTTTTAAATCTTATCTTAATCAATTGTCTCCTTCTATGACACCGAAAAGCTTTGAGTCTTATCTACAAATCGAGTCAGTTATTATTTTGTTCTCTTCCGTATCTATGCATCTTATATGCACTTCATAGGATTAATTTAATAAATCATGATGATATTCCAGTTCTGAATAAGAAAAATGAATTCTTTTATCTAGGAAATTTATTCACTTGTCGCGAATATTTCGAATTTCTCTCAATGAAACGTCATGATATTGGCTTGAGTTTAAAACGACGTTATGAATTGATTGGTCCTTTATTAACTAAAATCGAAGCATTAGTATTCGGTACTAATACTGGAAAGCATAAAAATAGTAAGTTGATTTCTTTACTTTATTAATATAGAATTTTATTTCGCATCTTTAGTGCATCCATTTTATGTATATTGGGAAAATGAAATATTCAGTTCTCTAGTTGAATTAGTTATTCGTAATCTATGTCAATTCTATGAAAATATCTTCGGTACGTCATCACTGTTTACTGTTGATGTAATCCTTGCGCCTCCTCGCATTAAACTACAACCACCACTTGAAGAAATTATGAATTCTATTCGGCGTAGTGCACATGCAATCAGTCAATTACCGAAGCATTTCGTACGATGGTTACATGGTACATGTCTGCCGTGTCCGTCAACATCGGTACACGAAGAAAATCTCGAAGCGCCAGATTTTACGTTCTACAATGATGTTAGACAGCATCCTGATGTTGTAAGTATTAGTGAATCGTGTTTTTCTTTTAAACTAGACCTCTCAATTTGAGTGGGTGCAGGTTTGTAGTTGAACGTAAGATTGAGACACATCCAGAGTTGGAACCGGTTCGGCACCGGACCGGTTGAAATGGTTAGACCGGCCGGTCTTCACCGGTTTTTACCGGTCTAAAGAAATTTTTAAGTCGCAAAAGTTACCCTTGGTCCCCCTCAGGGTTATGTGAAAAATTGAATTTTATAATTTTCCTAACCTGGAATCATTTTTAATAAAATATGTGGACAGCAAGTTTAGATGTAATTATCAAAATAATCGTATTGTTTTTAGAAACTAATAGTTTTATTTTCTTCAGTATCTCTAAAACTTCTAATTTGGTTAGTCGAGATATATTTCATTAACTGAACAGCACAATTGAAACAGTATTGTTTGCGATAAACTGCCCAACTCATGTCCCTGATATTTTCTTGTAAATTAGGTTTAAGGTCTGACTGTTATCTATAAAAATTAATTTTTTCTCTAAGACTTAAGTAAAAAATTTAATATTGGCAGATTGACAATCGCATGTTGGGTCCATAGCTGTTTTTCCTCTAGAGAGAAATAACACATGTTTTTCTTTTAGAATCTTTATTGATATCAACACCTATTGCATCATATTTCTTTCTGACGATTAATGAAAACGTGAGCCAAAAGTAGGGGAATAGGTGTTTTTTGAGATTTCTCCTGTTAACGACAGTAAATGATCCAATATGTAGATCAATTTTACCGGTTTAAAAACTTTTTTCAACCGGCCGGTCACCGGCCGAACCGGACCGGTTAGAAAATTCTCGACCGGTTCCAACTCTGGACACACCCACACCCTCAAGATTCACAGGAAAGCATACTGTGAGAGAGAGAAACTCGCAAATAGAAGATGGTTTTGCTTTATGTAATTATTGAAATTAATTCAATGGTTTTTAGGCTTCAGCGTTAAAACCAGTTCGATCTTATGTTTCCGGATTAGTCACTCATTTAAATCGAATACTTAGTCAATTATTAACCTACAATGATCTATGGAAAAGTGATAAACAAAAATATACAAGCCGATTTGCTTTAAAATCTCGAACATATTCTGATTATGATGAAACAATGACAGTCTTTTCTAAAATCAATCAAACATTCGATCGGTTTTTAATTAATAAAAATATCTATTCACTTGAATTATGCTTTAAACAATTTCATCAAGCATTAAAACATCATTGCAAAGAATGGATACATCATTACGGACAACATTTATACCTCAACATGTCCAATAAACTTAAAGAAATCGATCATGTTTTAAAGAATTTACTCCAAGGTCTTAATCATGATGCTGATACTGTACCCGATTTAAAGTTTGTTTTAAATATAATAACACAGATTAATCAACAGCAAGAATCCATCGGACATCAGATTGATGAAATTGTACAATCATATCAAATCTTAGGCGAACATCATTTTGAATATCCACAGACTGAGCGGATACTTATGAATACGTTATCTTCTCGTTTAGAAGAACTTGTTGAACAATCACGTATTGTACAACATCGTTTGAAACCAATACGTGAACGTTTTCGAGAAATAATTCAATACGATATTGACCTATTTCAACGTATGATTGATGAACTTGTAGAAAAATTTGACAACTATGGTCCATATAGAATTGAAAATGATCTTGATCAAATATTTCTACTTGTAAAACAATATGAAAAAGATATTGATAAAATAGAACAACGAAAAATTGAAATAATTAATATGATGAAACTATTTCATATGTCGTTGATTAGCTATCCAAATTTAATACGCGTTCAAAAAGAAATCAATGGGTTAAATATTCTATTTAATCTTTACGAGGAATTTAAAAGAAATAAAAAATTGTGGTCAAATATTCTGTGGTCAGAACTTCATATTAATGATTTAATTGTTAACGTTGATTTATTTATTAAAAATTTCCGTCGTTTATCACCAAATATTAAAACAACAATCGTCGGTCATTCAGTTGAAAAATATTTGGCAGGTGATTTAAAAACAAACATCTTTTTTTGTGATACTTAGGATTATTTTGTTTCACTAGATTTTCGTTCGTCACTTCCGATTATGGTTGATTTGAAAAATGAAGCATTACGTGAACGTCATTGGCAACAAATTATTCAAGAGACTAATATTGATATTGACCTAGCAAACAGCATTCTCACATTGGAAAATATATTTCAAATGAATTTGCATCAATATCACGATACAATTCAAAGTATTTAAAATTTTCTTAAACAAAGGAGATAATAAAGACTAATATGATTTAAAAATAAAAACCGAATTATTTTGTTTTTTGACAAATTTTAATCTAGGCATTTTACAAACGGCTATGAAAGAATTGCAAATAGAAAAGAATCTTAATGATATTCAGCAGCAATGGGACACAATGCGTTTTCAAATACATAAACATTACCGTCATGCAACAGGCACTAATTTTCAACAAGAACGTGGCTTTATAATAACCGGTGTTGACGATATTCTTCAAGCACTTGAAGATTCAATTTTACTTCTTAACAGTAACTTGGAAATCTCCAACGAATGTTTCATTTGATTTCTTGCGTTCTTTTAAGGTATAGTAAGTTCGCGTTTCGTTGGTATTTATCTTTCACAAGTTGAACAATGGATTCAAATTTTATCCTTAATTTCTGATGTAATTAAATTATGGGCTATTGTACAGCAAAAATGGATGTATCTTGAAAATATATTCATTGGTTCCAATCTACAATTTGGTGAAGATGCGAAACGATTTGATACAGCTGATAAATTATATCGCAAAATAATGTTGGGTATTTTCTGATCTGAATTTATTGGCTTGGTTGTGTTGAAGATCTTGTATTTTCGTTTAGAAACATCGAGGAATTCATTAGTTAAAGATGTTTGCATGCATCCTGGTCGATACGATGAACTAAAGTCTATTTTAATGCTTATTGAAAAAATTCAAAAAAATTTAAATGAATATTTAAATACGAAACGTCAATTATTTCCACGATTCTATTTCCTATCCGATGATGAACTTCTCTCGATAATTGGTTCGCTGAATCCAAATCATATTCAAGGATATTTACAAAAATTGTTTGATAATATAGCTGCTCTAAATTTTGTTCAATACGATAAATTAACAGCGTTTAAACATAAACAAGTTGACGAACTAATTCATTTCAATAGTAGTGACGAAAATTCTATTTATGCTATAGCAATGATTTCATTAGAAAATGAAGAGATGCTTTTTTTGAATCCTATTGAATGTAATGGAAAAGTTGAAATATGGATGTCAAACATTGAAAAAGAAATGAAATATTCAAACCGTTGGTTGACTAAAGAAGCTATTTTTTATTATCGTTTTAAACAAAATAGATTAGAATGGATGAGAAAATACATCGGCATGGTTGTTTTAGCTGTAAATCAACTATGGAGTACATGGGAAATCGAAGAGTATGTTTATTTATTATGGAAAAACGATGTTTAGTACTAAAATAGGAAGGTTCCGAATTCGAACTATATTCAAACAGCTGTTTGAGAACTCTGATAGCTATAGTTCCTTGTAATTTTAGTCAATTTGATAAAATGAACAAACAAAATCAACGTTTAGCAATGAAAAATTACGTTAAGCAGCTTAACTTTCAAATAGAAGAAATTGTTTTAGAAATGCGAAAATTTTTAAAATCAAGTACGGAAAACTTTGATTGGATCTGATTCTTGAACGCTTGTTTTCTAAGATGAATATAACAAATTTGAAACAGTTCTTACCATCGATGTTCATACTCGTGATATGGTAGATATTTTAATACGTGATGGTATTAATGAACGCCATGATTTGTAAGTTAAACAAATATTCTCGTGAAATTCTACAGCTAGTAAATTTAGTTCATGGCAATCTCAACTGAGATTTTATTGGTTTTCAAATGAAGATAATCTATTTCTACAGCAATGCAATGGAAAATTTGAATATGGTTAAAGAAATCGATAGTTTCAAAATCGGGTATTTTTTTATGTTTCGTTTTTGTAAAAATAGGTTATGAATACATGGGACTCAACGGTCGTCTGATTATTACGCCATTAACTGATCGAATTTATCTGACCGTTACACAAGTTTCTAGAATTTCTAATATATTTCATAAAAAAACTTGAACTATCTCTAATTTTAGGCTTTGTCAATGTTTCTTGGTTGTGCACCAGGTGCGAATGATGTCAAATATAGAATTTTAATATAGTATTCAGAATTTTCATATAGCTGGACCAGCAGGTACTGGGAAAACAGAATCAATTAAAGATCTTGCTAAAGCTATGGGTCTACTTTGTGTTGTTACCAATTGCGGTGAAGGTAAAATTTTCTTCTATCGTTTTAGGAGTCACGTCTAGAGCCCTGCGGGAATGACTTTTCCCCGAAATTCCCGTGGCGACTTCGGGAACGGAAACCAAATAAATTTTTCGGGTACCGGAACGGGAAACGGTAACAATAAAATTCGTTCCCGCAGGACTCTAGTCGCGTCTCACGAAGAAAACGATACTGGCCATTGTAAATGAAAGTTCGATTTGAGTTGAATTTTAGGCATGGATTATCAATCAATGGGTAAAAATTTACATGGCTTATGTCAGACTGGTGCTTGGGGATGTTTCGACGAGTGAGTTATTTAAATAGTTTTGCATTCTAACGAATCATTATTCAATTTAAAAAAAAAGATTTAATCGTATTGAAGCATCGGTACTCAGCGTTGTGTCTACTCAAGTAAAAAGCATTCAGCAAGCATTATCATTACATCTTAAAGAATTTTCATTTGAACACAATCAAATTCAACTTCTATCAACTGTTGGCATATTTGTAACAATGAATCCAGGTTATGCTGGTCGCACCGAATTACCTGAATCAGTTAAAACCTTATTTCGACCCGTTGTTGTCATGTAAATATCTTTTTTTCGTTGGTGAAACTCACGTACACTTTCGGAGTCAGAGGTCGAACACTTATTTTCGAATGAGATGAATTGATCATGTTGCAGCTTTGGGAAAATATGTATATGAGTTCCACATTTTAGTTTTAAAAGGACTCTGTTCGGCATTTGTTTTGATTCTAATATAAATTTTGTTTCAGTGTTCCAGATATGCAATATATCGGAGAAATAAAACTATTTGCTAATGGTTTTATACATGCAAAAATTCTAGCAAAAAAGATGGTAACATTGTATCGTTATGCATCAGAATTACTTAGTAAACAAGTATGAAAAACTTATCCAATAGAAGAAAAAATTCTTTTATGTTTTTGGATCTTTTAGTATCATTATGATTGGGGTTTAAGAAGTTTCAAAGCTGTTTTATCCATGACGGGTTATTTAAAACGAACATCAATGAAAGACGATCTCGAAGAAATTGTTCTACTAAAAGCTTTACGTGATACGAATATACCAAAATTTATTTATGAAGATGCTCATCTCTTTCGTACATTATTAAATGATCTATTTCCGAATATTCATTGTCCAGATATATCCTATGAAAATCTAAATCAAATTATTAAAGATGTACTCATCCATCAACATTATATTTTAGTTCCTGAACAAATACAGAAAATAATTCAATTGTATGAGACAATGATGACTCGTCATTCAACGATGCTAGTTGGACCAACAGGGTGAGTCGCGAAAAAAATTAATCACTAAAATTTAGAAAAAAAAAATCTAGTGGTGGGAAGACAGTCGTGTTAAATACTTTAGCAGAAGCGCAGACTCAAATGGGAATGAAAACACATCTATACATATTGAATCCTAAAGCGCTAAGTGTTGCTGAATTATATGGTACGCTTGATCCATTAACACGTAGGTTTATAAATAATTTTTAATTTGAACACAGTGAAGACATGTTTTCATCTGTAGGAGAATGGACTGATGGAGTCGTTTCGATGCTTTATCGCATGATAAATCGACCGACAACACGTAACGAACGACGTTATATTGTATTTGATGGTGATGTTGATGCACTTTGGATTGAAAATATGGTATTCGTATCGATCGGTACAATAAATACGAACTGGTGTTGTTGTATTTTTAGAATTCCGTTATGGATGATAATAAACTATTAACATTAGCTAATGGTGAACGTATTCGTCTACAAGATTATTGTTCTTTATTGTTCGAAGTTGGAGATTTAAAATATGCATCACCAGCAACTGTATCTCGTTGCGGAATGGTTTATCTGGATTCAGAACATCTTGGCCCAGATCCCATATGGAAACGTTGGTTGAATACGAATCTAATCGATCGATCGAATGAAAAAGATCAATTAGATTTACTTTATCATCGCTATACAAAAAATCTATTAAATTTTATTTATTTTGGTCAAACAGAAACAGAACGACGACCACGAATGAAAATGATTGTTCCATTGTAAGTAAAACGCACACAAATACATAAAGAGAATAATTTTATTTATAGAACTCAAGTTAATATTATTGTACAATTAACAAAACTACTCGATTCATTATTTTTGCCGTTACTTCATCATGAGAAAAAGGATCCTGTACAGTTAAATTCAGATAAAATTCATGTTGTTTTTCTTCAAACATTAATTTGGTCATTTGGGGCTTGTCTTAAACAAGATGATCGAATATTTTTCGATACATTTCTTAGATATTTATCAGGTCTTTCAAATGCACCTATAGGTTCAAGAGCTAAAGCAGGACAATTACCAGATGAAAAACTGCTACTATTTGATTATATATTCCAACCAGATATTGATCAGTGGATTAAATGGAAGGATCTCATTCCGCAATATGAACATGATCGGTCAAAACGATTTACCGAATTACTTGTCCCAACTGTTGATACGATTCGTTTAGGTATGATAGAAATATATTGATTGAGACTAGATATTCTCAGTCTATCGGAAAAAAAACGATGTCAATGTAATCTTAATTTAGAATGGCTCATGAAATCGATGATATCCATTCATCAACCTGTTCTATTCGTTGGTGATACTGGATCCAGTAAAACAGCAACTATTCTATCTTGCATACGTCATTTTGATGCACAACATACAAATTTAATTTTAAATTTCTCTTCACGTACAAAATCAATTGATGTTCAACGTTCTATTGAAACTCAACTAGAGAAACGCTCGAAAGATACGTATGGTCCATCGGCTGGAAATAAATTAATCGTATTTCTTGATGATATGTCTATGCCGAAAATCGATCAATATGGAACACAACAAGCCATTGCTTTACTTAAATTACTTGTTGAAAAACACGGAATGTACGAACGAAATGAAGAACTTAACTGGAAATTCGTTACAGATATTGATTGGATCGCTGCAATGAGCGCTCCTGGTAAAGAGTTCGAACGGGAAAACTACGCGAACTGATATCCACCGTTTGCGTTTCTATTGAGTTCACAAAGTAGCTTCAATCAATCATGTTGAGTATTGAAAATTTTCTGTTTAGACTTGGTTTTCCCCCTATAAACACAGAATTCTCAAGAATGTGATCGATCAAAGAAGTAGGAGAAACATTCCATCGGTAGCAATCTAAGTTCAAACGAGGGGTATCAGATCATTCAGGTTTCCTCGCTAGACTATGAACATGTTTAAATATTAATTTCTTTTTATAGGCGGAAGTAATAATAATATCGACCCACGATTTGTCAGTCATTTTAGTACTTTTTATATTTCACCGCCATCGCATGAATCTCTTTTTCGCATATTCTCAACAATATTACAAAGTCATGTAACAATATTTCCAATCGAAGTTCAAGAACTAATTCCAAATATAATAAAGTTTACTTTACAAGTCTATAACGCTATTCTTCGATCATTTGTTCCAACACCAGCAAAATTTTATTATATATTTTCTTTACGTGATCTCAGTCGTATCATTCAAAGTCTTTTACAAGCAACACCGGAACGATTTGATACGATTGAAAGATTTACACGTGTTTGGCTACATGAATGTATTCGCGTCTTTTCTGATCGCTTCAACGCTGCAAAAGATCATGAATTATTCAATAGAATTCTAGAAACGATTATTGATAATAATTCTCTATTGAAATCTCATCGAAATTATTTATTTCGTAAACCGATTCTTTTCAGTGATTATCGTACGGCATTGAAAGAAGATGAACCAAAAATTTATGAAGACTTACAAGATTATCACGCAATAAAATCTTTATTTGATGAAATTATTTTAGAATATAAAGAACAATATGGACAAATGAATATTGTTTTATTTAATGATGCACTTGAACATTTAACACGTATTTATCGTGTACTACGCTTAGATCGCGGCCATTTATTATTGATTGGTACAGGTGGATCAGGAAAAAAAATACTCGCAAAAATTTCTGCATTTACTGCTAAGTGTCAAATATTCGAAATACAATTAACAAGAAACTATAATGAAATATCATTCCGTGAAGATTTAAAAAATTTATTTTATCAAATTGGATTAAAAAATGTTAAAACTGCATTTATTCTCAATGATGCGCAAATTGTTGACGAAAGTTTTCTTGAATATGTCAATAATATTTTATCAAATGGTATTGTTCCTGCTTTATTTACCGAAGAAGTAAAAGAGAATATCGAAGAATTTATTTGTTCTTAACTATTTTATCGATTTAGGAAAGAGACGGAATTATTAATGAAATACGTGCAGAAGCAACGGAATATGTTAAAAAATCAATAAATGAAAATATTTGGCATTATTTTATTGAAAAATGTACATTAAATTTGCATGTTATTTTATGTATGAATCCGAGTGGAAATCTTTTACGAAATCGGTAAGTTTCATGGAAGAAAAATATGCCTGAGCTGAAACCAGCGGCTGGTCATTTCCGATCGGCTACATTTCTGATAGTTAATCGATAAAGCTTTTTTCAAAAACGAATAACATGCGCGTAACAGGAATGAATGATCGCAATTTTCTTTTATCTTATTTCTATGCAGAGCTCGAAATTTTCCGGCGTTAATCAACAATACGACCATTGATTATTTTGATCGATGGCCACAACAAGCTCTGTAAGTTTATTCGTTTGATATGACTTTCCATATAAATTGAGTTTGAAGATATGCTGTTGCGGAACATTTTATATCACGTTTTCAATTAATTTCGGATGAATATAAAAATAATATAATTGAACATATGGGTATGGTTCATGAGTCAGCCAATTTCTATTGTGATATCTATGTGGAAAAAATGCGACGGAGCGCTTATGCAACACCGAAAAATTATCTAGATTTTATACATACATTTACTCAACTATATAAACAAAAAAAAGACGATCTATCTAAACAAGCCGAACGATTAAACGTCGGAATTATTCGCATCGATGAAGCTAGTATACTTATAGAGGAAATGGATAAAAAATTGGGAAAACAACGTAAAGAACTTGGTAAGTATGAATTAGATGCGATTTTTGGTATTCATTTGTCCTATTTTTATTTCATTAAATATTATCTCGAAAAAATTGAATATTGAATCACTATATTCATTCTTCTATTGTAGAAATAAAAACAAAAAAATGCGATGATTTACTAACAGAAATAACTGATCTAACAGCTAAACAAACAGAACGCAAAAGTCGAGTGAGTACTGAAGGAGTTTTCTACAAAGAACTCTGGATGATATTTTCATATTCAGCTAAGTTTTTATTTTTTCGTTCCAAAATAACATGAAGCATCCGACTAAGGTGTCGGTGACTCCCGAAGAGAACTAATAAGAATTTGAATACGTTAATATATTGTTAAACAAATATTATTATATTTTAGGCACTAGAAAAAAAACTAATAGTTGATGAACAATTAATTACAATTGACAAAGAGAAACATGAAGCTGAATCACAGTTAGCCGAAACTATGCCAGCATTACTCGAAGCTCAGCAAGGTCTCGATACGCTTAAATCAACAGATATCACTGAAATGCGTAGTTTTGCTAATCCAGTTGATACACTACGATTAATTGGTTATTGCATGTTAATTTACTTAGGTCATCCATCTATCAGTTGGAAAGATGTAAATCTTATTATTTGTTTTAGTATCGATTTCTTAATTTTCTAATAGGTTCGAGCCGTAATGGCTGACATGAAATTTATAACAAATTTAAAAACTCGTGACCCT
This sequence comes from Rotaria magnacalcarata, assembly GCA_900239745.1. Classification (NCBI taxonomy): domain Eukaryota; kingdom Metazoa; phylum Rotifera; class Eurotatoria; order Philodinida; family Philodinidae; genus Rotaria; species Rotaria magnacalcarata. The sequence goes on along the minus strand of OENM01001072.1, from coordinate 24,128 downwards.
GATTTATTCACATCAAAGCAAGCCGTACAATTGAAAATCTATTTAAAAAAGTTAGAAGAAAAACTTGATCCAAATCATCTTTATTCCACATTGGAAAAGTCTGAACGCGATATAAAACTTGTTACATTAATGACAAATGTGAGTCGTGTTGGTGGTAGTTTATTAAAGTTTATTCATGCTATTGATAATTATATGGATAAATATCGTGAAACAAAACCGAAAAAAGAACGTTTATTATCTATAGAAAATGATTATGAAAATAATCTATCGGAATTAAATCGTCTGGAAATTAGTATTGAAAAATTAACAAATATCTTGGATGATTTTCGTAAAAGATTTGATGCAGCTATGGAAGATAAATTAAAATTTCAACAGGAAACGGAAATAGCACTACGTCGCCGTACAGCAGCCGAAACACTTTTAAGTGGGTTTAAAAGTGAAATTTCACGATGGAAAGAAGAACTTAATTCGATGAAACAATATGAAAATGAATTAATTGGAAATTGTCTATTAGCAAGTGCATTTCTTGCTTATTGTAGTTCATTTTCATATGAAATCCGTCAAGAATTATTGAATAATCAATGGAGAAAATATTTAAATGAGAAAAATATTTTATTAACAAAAAATTTTCAAATACAAAATTTTCTTTCGACGAATGTCGAAATATCCGAATGGAATTCTCAAGGTTTACCAGCTGATGAATTTTCAATACAAAATGGTATATTGACTTTGCAAACAAATAGATTTCCCTATTGTATTGATCCACAATTACAATGTTTATTATGGATTCAACAACGAGAAAAAAAAGCAAATTTAAAAATTTTATCAATGCGCGACAGAGATTTCTTGAAACATTTCGAATTAGCTATTAAATATGGGTAAGTTCTAGAGTCTCATCATTCATCTAGTCATTATTTTGTTTGATAGACGCCGCTTATACGTATATATATATATAAGCGACTGAAAGAGCTCTCGTCTTTGTCAAACTCTCAACTAAATCTTTATCCAGACATTTCAAAATTCGACTTTTTAAAGTCACGATACAAAATAAGGTGTCAGCTAACCTGTGGCATAGTGTTTTGTCTAATGACAGATTCAACAGTTTCATATCTTCCCTAATATCATAAAATATGTATATGCCTTTTAGATATCCGGTTCTTTTTAAAGATGTTGATGAGTACATCGATCCAATCATCTTAGATATTTTATCGAAAAATCTACAAGGCGATACCACTCATCAATATGTTAAGTTAGGTGATAAATATATTGATATTGATCGAAATTTTCGCATGTATTTAACTTGTCGTTTATCAAATCCAATATTATCAACTTTACATTTTTCGTATTCAAAAGTAATTAACTATACAGTAACATTAAAAGGTCTTGAAGAACAATTGTTATCGTCTCTTGTTAAAATCGAACGACGCGAACTAGAAGAAATGCGCGAAACATTAATTCAGGAAATATTTGAAAATCAACACCAACAAAAATCGCTCGAAGATTCGCTTTTAAGAGAATTAACAACAAGCACTGGGTTCGTTTCTTCAATAATAAGCGTTGCGTTCATCTTTATGTTGTTGCCTAATTTAGTAATATTCTTGATAATACAGAATTAATTGAAACATTAGAAAATACAAAAATAAAAGTCAATGAAGTTATTCAAGCGTTAAATTTAGGCGAAAGAACTCGACAAGACATTGAAAAATTACGTGATACATATCGATTAGCTGCTAGACGTGGTGCTGTACTTTATTTCTCATTAGTTCAAATGTCAATTATTAATTCAATGGTTTGTTACAACTCATCATTGCTCGTCAAACAGTTGAAATAAGTTCTTTAGGACCAGGAATAATTTGCTACGCTTTCAAAAACAAATCTTTCGGTTTCTGTAGATTCTTTTGACGACAAAATTTATGCTGCATAGTCCAAACTAAACTATTTTCTTTGTTTTTTTTTAGTATCAATATTCATTAAACGCTTTTCTATCGGTTTTTGAATACAGTGTAAAAAGTTCTCAGACAAATTTAAAACTGAATAAACGTTTAGAATCTATAATAAATACGTTGACTTACCAAATCTATTGTTATGGTACAACGGGAATGTTTGAAAAACATAAACTACTATATTCATTTTTAATAACCATACAAATTGAATTAGACGAACAAAAAATTAATTATAATCAAATCGATTTTTTTCTCAAAGGTAATCTATCCTTAGATAGATCTTTAACAATGAAAACTAAACCCACATTTAATTGGTTAACAAATGATGCTTGGCATCATTGTTTACAACTATCAAAAATGTTTCCTGAACATTTTCAAAATTTACTGATACACATTCAAGAATATCATCACGATTGGAAACAATGGATTGAATGTGACGAACCAGAAAACTATCTATTTCCTAATCTATACAATGAATTACTCAATGATTTTGAACGATTAATGTTACTAAGATGTTTTTGTCAAAATAGAATTATTTTTGCAATAAATAATTATATTACTAAAATCATGGGAGAAAAATATATTACTCCGCCGACTATTTATTTTGATTCTATTTTTGAACAATCAACATCACAAATACCGATTATATTCATACTTTCACCAGGATCCGATCCAACGAACGATATTCAAAAGTTAGCAGAAAGGAAAAATCAAATTCATAAAATTAATATTGAAAACGGAACAACAGGAAACGATGAACATAAATCTTTAAGAATACTTGCCATGGGTCAAGGCCAAGAAAAACTTGCTTTACAAGCATTGCATGCAGCTCAACACCAAGGAACTTGGTTATTACTTCAAAATTGTCATTTACTTTTATCGTTTTTGAATGAATTAGAAAAGGAATTGGAACTATCAACTAAATCGCATGTAATTGTATAACATTAATCGCATTTACGGAGATAGAAGAGAATAGAAATACTAAATCTGACTGTTAGACATGTATCAAATCTGAATCCTTGGCGCATGATGACAATCGGAGAAACATGCTAAATTCATGAGACCATAATTTTTTATCTTCAGAGAATTATTCTTATAGAAATACCTGAGTGGGGGGGGGGGGGGNATCTACAACAATACGCTCACCCTCAAGATGGTATTCTACAATTCGTTTATATAGAATATTTGAATAGTTATAGACAAATCATGCATATAATAATATATTTCTTGTTATTCCAGCCAGATTTTCGTCTTTGGATGACAACAGAACCAATTGAAAAATTTCCCAGTAAGTTACTTAGATATTTAAGATTATAATCATTATCTGTTTTTGTCAGTCGGACTTCTTCAAAAGTCCTACAAAGTAGTCATAGAACCTCCTTCGACAATCAAATTAAATCTTCGTTCGACATTTGTTAATTTAAATTTACAAACATTTACTGAATCCGATCATCCGGCATATCCGTGCATGATATTTATTCTTGCTTTCTTTCATGCAATTATACTTGATCGAAGAAAATATGATAAAATCGGATGGTCATGCATTTATGATTTCAATGAATCAGATTGTAAATCTTCTTGATCAATCAACTAATGAAATCTATGCAATATTTTTTTAGTTTATGTTTCGGTCGATATTTTAAAAGCTTACTTAAACATGAGTTTAGAACGCGGTAGTCTTACAATTCAATGGCCAACATTACGATATTTAATTGGAGAAGGTAAATTCAAATCGAGCACTGAAGTGTAGACTATAGTAAATAGTGTGCTATATAACGTCATAACCATGCAAGATTTCTATATAATGAAACTGAACAATTGCCATAGTTCCGTACAGAGATGGGACCGTTCGGTTCGAAATTTTGAAAAATTTGGTCGGTTCGGTTCGGTTCGGTTCCAAATAGTGGGAACCGATTTTATCCAAATATATATTCTAATATATTTGTAAACCTATTCACTTAAAGTGAATGAAGAAAGTGTAGCACATATTCATGGCTTAACTGTTTCATAAGTTTTCAGAGACGAGTAATAGTTTCGTTCATCATTCAGAATATACTTCTACAGACAAACTTTTAGTAGCAAGCGCTAATATATGAACAAATATTAATCGATTATTAATTTTCATTATTCTTTAATTGACTAATGAAACCTTGCTCTTGTTTGAACTTCAAAGTTATCTTTAAAGTATAACAATAAAGTTAGAAAAAAGAATCTAATTAATATTTCAAAATAGATAATTTTCCTGAGAGTTTTAAACCTTTCAAGTTTAGTCATTCATAGTGGTTATTACTTTTTAAACTGTAAGAAAAGAAATCAAATTTTAAATTTTGATAAAATCTTTACATCTTATAGGACTACACTTTCATTTCGAATAGATGTGCTTCACATCATCATTACGCTATTATTTTCAAATGCTCCATCACTCGAAAATGATAAAATAGACAAGTGCATAACAAAGAGGAAAAGCATGATATATATATAAACTATTTCTCAAAGCCTAGGCTATGTGGCATTTTCTCAGAACACCATTCAAAGAATAGGAACCTGCTAGTTGAAACAACTTCTGCTCTTTCTCCTAAACGACGAACGAAAAAGCAGTGAATTGTTCTTGATAAATAAAAAAAATGGATTCATATCCACTAAACATACGCTATAGACTTTTTCGATGAAAAGATATTTCCAAAATAAAAGCTAAATATGTATGCTCTTAAAATTGTTCGCAGTTCAGTATTGTAGGTCGCTCTTAGATAATCATGTCTTCAATAAGTTGTTTTAAGTGAATATTCTAAAAAAGGACTAGAAGCGAATAATTTTTTTTTCTTCATTATTTAATCGGTTCGGTTCGGTTCGGTTTGAAATTTTGAAAAATTCGATCGGTTCGGTTCGGTTCGGTTCGGTTTAAGATTTTTTCGGTTTGATTCGGTTCGGTTCCAAAAAAACACGAACCGATCCCATCTCTGGTTCCGTGTAACAACAAGAACAGTTTCTTTTTTGTCTAGCGATCAAGAGTTGAATAAAGTTTGATCTTCCCTAGAAACAGCCAGAAATCAAGTCTTTACAAAAATATTTCCTATTATAGTCATCTATGGTGGCCGTGTGATTGATTCGTATGATCAACGTTTAATTCAAACCTACATGAAAGAATATTTTGGAGATTTCGTTTTTGATCATTTGCAACCATTTCATTTCTTCAATGATAGAAATAAATCATTGAAATATGATTATTTTATTCCTGAATTACGCGATTTTCTATCAGCTAAACGACGATGGTTACTCAAAGAAGCGAATATAACAGTATGTTATCATTTTGTTTCATTTTATTTATTTCTCTGTCTTTTAGATCGAACCTCAAATTGAATATAATTTCGAACATGTTTTACCTGGTAAAATTTCAAGTCTTTTTCAACGTAATATAAACGTTGATGCAAATCCAATTGAACCTCAACAATTCGATTATCAATTTCTATCGAAAAATGTTCTATTCAATCAATTCTTTCATTATTCGATATTTCGTGATTTTTATCTAGCTTACATTGATCGCTTACCTCTTTATAGTCCACCGGATGTACTTGGTTTACACGCAAATGCAGAAATCAACTATTTAACTAAAACAGCTTTTGAAATTTATTCAAATATGCTTGATCTTCAACCAGAACAACATGATATTGAAGATAATTCAAGTAGAGAACGTAAGAAAATAATTTATCTTCTGTCGACATAACTCATTTTTAAGCAAAATTAGTCTCGACTTCGTCGGTATTTCAATGGTAAAGAATCAGAGTCATATGTCTTCAAAGAAAGATCATTTTTTTCGGTATTAGGAGTTGAGTAGAAGGCTTGCGTAAGATCGTTCATATCAAATAGGTGGCCTACTGAGGAGTTACTCTGACAATTTTCAGCAAGAGAACGGATCAAGTAGCCGAGGTATTTTAAACATCGGATATATTGGTGTTGTAACTGATGAAGTAACCAGAAGAATTATATCATATACAGAAACCTTTCTTTAAAAAAGTATATTTTTTCCTCTTGAGATGGTAGGTTGTTCAGAACTTTCTCTAATGACAGTGCTCTCGTTGAAAATATGTTTCAATCTCGGAGAAAACATTGATACTAGATATAGCTATCAGGGTATGATTTTCGGTTCATAATAATAGTAAACTCTTTTGGTGGATCCGGTAGTTTTCGATAAGTTAGTTTGTAAAATTTCATTTATTTTTATACGTGCAGAATTTGTTTTATCATTAATTGATGATATACTTCAACAAATTCCACCAAAAAACGATCTTAATAGTATTAAACAAAAATTCAAACAAGTATCAACACCCTTAACAATCGTTCTTCTGCAAGAAATCCAACGATTTAATCTACTTACATCGATTATGTGGAAATCACTGAATGAATTAAAACAGGCCTTAAATGGTCAAATCAGTTTTTCAATTCAACTCGAAGAAATCAATAAACATCTCTATCATGGACAACTACCGTCATTATGGAGATCATATGCACCAGAAACAAAGAAATCTCTTGGCAATTGGATGGAACACTTTCAACGAAGAAATCAACAATATGAAAAATGGATACAGACGGGTAAATGATTATTCCATAGTGTCTTAGACTTTTAATGTTTGCTTATGTTGTCTTATTGATTTAGGTGAACTCAAAATAATTAATCTAAGTGGCTTACATGTGCCTGAGTCCTATTTAGCTGCTATTGTACAAATAGCCGCACGTAAAAATCAATGGCCTCTAGATAAAGTGACATTTTATACAAATGTTACCAAATGGCAAAATATAGGTTTGAACAATTAATCTATGAATAATAGTATATATTCATTGAGAGTTTAGATGATGTTGATGAATCTCTTCAAAGCATCTGTTTAATTGAAGGTTTATATTTAGAAGGTGCTGGATGGGATACAACAAATCATTGTCTAACTGAACAATCAAATAAGCAACTCATTCAAATGATGCCATTAATTAAAATAATACCTATTGAAACTTATCGAACTAATATGACAAATTATTTACTCGCGCCAGCTTATGTCACAAGTAATCGTAGAAATACGATGGGCACTGGTTTAGTATTTGAAGCTAATCTCTATTCAAAAAAAGACATTTCACATTGGATACTCAACGGTGTTTGTTTATTGCTAAACAATGATTAAATGAGAATATACTGAAGAAACGATTGTACTATTTTATGAAATTGAAATCTATCCTTTTAAATGCATTACATAAAAATAAGATAACACGATCAGAATATTGAACAGATGGGTAATCATGTATTTCGAATAATTTTATTCAAAGTAATATTTCCCTGACGCAAGTACTGTTAGGTACAAAGATTTACCTTTGAATTTAACAGTGATGTCAAAACATTTTAGCGAGACCACGCACAGGAATTTGAGTTCATAGTTTACAAGTAGTGTTTCTTCGCTTGGCAATTCAACAAAAGAAAATCTTGTATATCGAAAGATGAGAAATAGGTTTGAGAGATTCTCGAATCGATAGACTTCTGATTGAAATCAATTCATTTTTCGGACACTGATTGACTCACTCAAACTTAATTCGAAGTCTTTAATACCAGAGTGAGTGTCTTTAACTCAAGCCTGTATAGAGACATCTACGATTGCTTCTTGTATATATTTAAAATTTCAGAAATAGTAAAATGATAGTAGCAAATGAATCAATTTTTCTTTCAATATTAATCTAGCATATTTTATAATGATGAAAGTTTAGAATTAATCGAAATACTTAGTCAAATGAATTGTGATCAGTTTCGAAGCCAAGATCGTCTGCTATTCGATTTCATTTCAACTAATATTTGTTGAAGCGATGATTCAACACGTTGTTGTTCTTCTTCATTTCAAATTCAGATGATAGGGTAAAAACACGATCGGTGTACAGCGAGCAAATCATTGGCGATGTTTACTTTAAAGACAATAATATGCATGATTGCGTAATAACATACAAAACAAAACAAGTTAAATACACGTGATTGAAAGGCACATAGAAAGAGTGAAGCATCGAACTGAACAATTGTTTGTCTACTGCTGTTTTTTGTCGTTTGTGTATTTTTTTCTGCGGTTCATGTGGATTTAAAAACGAGTGCCACATCTCAGCAAACGAGTCCATTCTCGAATAAATTTGTCACAGGAAGAATATCATGTCAATACTTGCAACTTTAATCGAAGAAGACGAAAACACAACAGATCATTTCGACACACTTTGTTAATCTTGTAGAATAACTCAAAGAAAAGGTGACACAATAGGTTGGGAAAAACCAACGAACGTGAATCAAAAGCAGTAAGAGAACAAAAAATAATCGGAATTTCTTTTCATTCTACAATATTCAGTCTATCGAATACAATTGAAAAACACAATCCTTCATCAAACATGAAATTAGAAGTACTGGCAAATGAACTCATACTGGATCTATTCGAATATTTGACAACGGCTGAATTGCTACAAGCATTTCATTCGCTCAATTCTCGTTTCAAATCACTTATTATTCACCATTTTCAAATGCATACATTTGAAATCGGTTCATTAGCCATTAATAATTTTCAAAAAATATGTGAACACTATCTTCCATCTATGATAAATAAGATTAATCGCATTCATCTTATTGATCATATAGATACACGGACACAATTGACTCAACTCTATACGTATAATTTTACACTTCATCAATTCGTTCAATTGACATCGCTTACTTTGTTTTATCTTGATGATTATATTTTGAATGAAATCACGGTAGTCCTACCGCATTTATCGAATCTAACTCATTTGTCTTTTGAGTATTGCAACTTAACGATACCCAAGGAAAATATGCTGATTCTAATCGATACCATTTGGAGTCTACCGAATCTTTCGCATTGCAATATTAATCATGCTTTTCGGCACCATGAATCTGTGAGCTGTCCCATTGGACCAACCGTGGTCTCACCGAGTCTAAGACATGTATATATTTCGCATGAAAATGATGCATGCTGCCAATTGACTGATATCTTTCAGCACACACCGCGTCTCGAATCGCTTTATGCGTTGAACTCATGTCTGCTGTATACGCTCGAATTACCCTCATCTATTCAAATGATCACAAGATTGAAATTGCTGGAATGTGAATATTCAAGAATCGTATGTCTTTTACCAAAAATGATAAATTTATGCGAATTAATATTCACCACCGCTGACCAAACTATGCAGTATAATATGATTGAAAATGAATTAGAGGAAATCATACGAAAATCTTTAACGAAACTCGAACGTCTTGAATTTACAATCGCATTTCTTCTTGATGAACAGAAACAAATTGATAATTTATTCAATTCTTTTCAACGTTCGTTTTGGACCGATAAAAGAAAACAATTTATTCAATACGATTGGTATGAAGATGAGTCTCTTATTTTTTTCTATACGCTGCCGTATGCTTTCAATACATTTCATGTTGATTCGGCAGCATTTTCGCAATCAACCTGTCCTCAAACGGATAAACAATGGTTCTGTGACCGTGTACATAGTTTAACTTACGATCTCAACGGTTCAAGTTCCACGCCACTAACGAACTTAATATTCAGTAAAGTTGAAACGCTTACAGTCGCATTCCCGGTTAGTGGTCATTTCTGGTCAATGATTCCGAGATTCGATCGATTGACTTTACTTGAAGTCGTATCGTATCGTCACTGTACTGAACATAGATCACAATTGCTGGAATTGCTTCAGCGTGCATCTCATTTATCGTTTTACAAGGAGTCACATGCAGATGGCAAGTTAATATATCGGTGAACTGCGACGAAAGAGTTCGGAGAGATGGAGATCACATCCAGAATTAACTTTGTGTAGCATTTTATTTTTGTTACATCATTGAGCATCACCGTAGTCAGATTCGTTCTATATTCTATAATGGTTGTCGCAAAATAACCAACATAACATCAATGATGATCTCTTAGAGATTTTTGTTTTCCATAAAAATATAGCATAGCAGCATTGTTTTGTAATTGTATGTCTCTGTACTCAAAAGAGAAAAACAGTATAATTATTATTTGAATGATTCCATTAGATGGCTAACAAATTGAGTCCTGATTACCTGCAATTCTCTGCTTGCATCATCACGTTCATCCATCGAATCTTATATGCAGCATGAATCAAAGATACTTCATAAATTCTAATATTTGCAGAAGTCTTCTATTGTAGGTCAAGTTTTTCTACTGACCGCATTCCTTTCGCAAAGAGTATATTTGAGTGCCCTGAGTATATGAGTATGTAGTTAGCTATTGGTGTGTTAGGAGACGAAATCATCAAAAAACCACCGAAATATTCATCTTTACTAAATTGAAACAGCCAATAACACTTCATCAACGAAATGTACACAGAGAAAATATTGATTTCATACTCTGCGTTGAGGTTTGTAAACGCTAAATATTCTGCCTATTCAATCAAATAGTAATTAACATTAGGTGATATAGAATCGAGTTCTTGAACTGTTTTTGAGAGGCATCAACAAGTGAGAGACTGCAATGAACATGAACTTTATTTTGTGCATAGAGTTTGTTTTGAAACGAAAAAGAAAAGCTAAGTGTGTAAAATCTCGTTTGCATGATAACCGTCTTTCATAACAGAAAAAGTTGCTACCTGATAGTACGGGAGACATTCACTGTTTTAAATCCTGATAAAAAAGAAAGAAAAATAATTATTGTAATCGTCTACGTTTGATCTTATAGACATTTTGCATGATATGATATACTATCTATCTACCTATAAATTAATAATTGATTCTTGCCTGCGGCGATTTATCAAGTTTAAAAAAAAATAAAAGCAGTCGAAATAAAACAATGCGTAAGTTAATGTACTGTACTGGTTCAGACGACGACACAACATACCTTTCTATCAATATCTAATCAAATGAAAAATTACTTCCGCCGCCTATAAACAATGAACGAGTATTTATTTTTAGATTTTCACCATTTCTCTTTCTGCCGATCATCGCAAGACTTACAACCGCCTTGATTTTCTCAAGCAAGGAAACGGAATGCAAATAAATACATAAAATTTATGATTAGCTGTCCTGAAACGATTGTCAAATGAACTTTCTATCGAAGCATTGTCTTAATTGACATCTAGTAATTTAGTTGATGCCTTTTTTTTCACCACTCAATCCTTAACTCCAGTGGCTTATTTAAAATAATGATGATATATTCGATTATGGACGACCGATATAAATAAAAATTTTAATTTTTTTCTACAAGAATGCTTCTCATTCTATGTGAATTCAGTTATCCTTCGAAGGACAGGACACCGTTTGTGTATATCTTTTGTACCGAAGTCAATTAGATTGACAATAAGCATTACGGATCGATAGATCTCACTGTCACGGAACCGGAAACGTGTATACATGCGACCTCCAACCCGAAAAGGTTAATGTCACACGTAATAATAATAACATTCTTATCGCAGAATCAACCATTTGTTTATCTTATTTGATTAAGAAAAAGTGTATACAAACTATTATTCATTTGTTATTATAAATTTGTGGCAAAAAAAGACATGATTTCCGACCGTAAAATTCGGATTATACATTATGATATGACATGACCGTGAACTTGAAAGGTAGACTATTTAAAGGCCAAGCCATGTATCAATTGTTGTTTGATTTAATCTATGCAAAACTATCTATTTAAAACGGTTTAGTTCATGTGGGCGACGATTTATAGAACAAATATTTTAATTTTTTCGCACTTGTAATAATCCTTTTAACTAATAATAATACAAATATTAACATTGAAGCAGATTTCTTCAAAGTATTATTCCGCTTTAAAAACCTATTACTATATGGAACTAATAGAAAATCTCGTGAATATGAACTAAAAACAAAAATGACAGGAGAGTGCATTCGATCTAGTCTTTTTTTTTTAAATGACACTGATTGATAATAAAGAGAATCCTATCATCTATAATTAACTTTTTGGATAACATTTAAAGATTAAACTTAAACCTTCAAAGAAGGTCACATTTGTAAATTTAGTTCCCGTTGCTGATGTCTAATGCGAAAACTTAACAATAAATGTCCTTCGAATTAGATCATACGATTGTAAGTTTTCTTTCTACTGTATAGAAGTAAAAAAAGATTAAGTAGCTGCATAAATGATTCTAATGTGTTTAATCGAACTTTCATTAGGAATTCAATTGAACAATGGTAAATCTTAAAAAATGAATCTGATTATGGCAGTACTAATGTTCATTGTTTTCGAATTTAGTTCTGTAATCTTTTATAATGCATAACGAAACTCATGGAAACACTTTTTTTTTAAATTTTTCTTTCAAATGCTATGAAGAGATTCTTTAATTCTGTCTATTAATCTCATCGTAAGTAATATTAATAAGTTTCTATTAAAACTAAGACGGCTTATGATAAAGAGCTTTTATAAGAACGCGTATTAATAGATATGATTTGTATTATTATCATAAATTCCACATATGGCTTACAATACAAAATGATTATGTTAAATGCATTGACAATTTGGTTATACTCGATATTATTTTGAGTTATAGTCAAAGAAAAACATAAGGAAATATCGATGAAGGTTATAGTCAATGAATAGAACCGAAGAACAAAGAGAATCAATAGAAATAATGTTAGTCTTTCTTCTTATTCTTTTAAAGATTCAATCAATACAGCATATCCCGGAGGAAATACATAATATATTTTCTTTGTTTCCGCTTCAATCACATCTTATGACTTTTATGTTTTTTCGATGAGTACTCTTAACTTACTAGTTACGGTTCGTCTAGAACTCAACATCATAAACTGAATATCTGTCAATAAACGATTGATTTCAATTTTTATTTTATCTTTATTGTATATATGTTCATTTTGACTGCTCAAAACTTAAATTCTATATGAAAAAGAATATGCTTGAGACGTATTCAAGATTGCGGTTTTCTTTTCTCTTTCTCTCTCTCTCTCTCTCCCTTGCTTGTAATAATAGAACGAATATGTCAGTGACTTTTACATGTATAATTTCGATATTCTTTCGTATTGTATTGTATTGCCAATAACATCAGACACTTATGTAAGCAACGTATCGATGAGTATCGTGCGTTGCGAATTTAAAATAAGCTTTTTCTATGACGTATGAATGTATGTTCCTGATAACATATTATTCTGCTTCTAATACTCTTGTATGTATATACATATATATTTACAAAGGAAGAAAGTATTGATCTGTTTAATTATTATAATCACAAAGAAAACTGTCAATATACACTCTCACTTTCTCTTTTCTTTATATATATATTTGTGTGTGTGTACAATGAGTTGTCACTGCCGTTGAGTGCGATTCGATGATGATGATGATGATTGAACAATAAAAAACAAAATTATGTAATACATGCTAAATGTGTTATACGCAGTCGTATATATATAGAAATGTTTGAATCTAATGCAGCATGTGACCGAGACGAGGTGAAGCGCAAATCATCAGATGCGTTGCTAGCCGTTATAGATAACCGCTAATTATTGCATTGTCAGATGTTATTACGCAAAAGGATATGTTAGTTTTTTTTGTTGGATGATTCCTTTTGATCGCCACAGATGTCAACAGCTATTAAGACTATTTTTTTATTATTATTACGCATCATAAGTTAAAAATATATACAGCGATCTATAGACACAATAATAATATAGTATAGGATAATATTTGCCCCTTTATGTTCAATATTATTTTCTTGCAAGCTTTCCTATTGTTCATTGATTAGTTACATTTTCTGTTGATGATGTCTTCAATATATACATAGTATGCTAATAAGTTCTTCTAGTATTTAATTGTATTTGAACGATTAATTTTTTGCTTTTATATTCATAAGCAACAATCTCTAGTATATATATATATATGTAAAAGGTCGTTGCCGGTCAATGATCATTTCTATATCTGTGACGCAAACGAGAAACAAAGATGATAAATATCGTGATTCATTTCTTCTCTTTCTTAAACGATGTCCATCGACCGAGGAAGAAGGTCATTTATTTTTCTTATCAAGTGCTTCGCCAATTTTTTTTTCTTCTTTCGCTTTTAATCGCTTATAATCTATTGCCACTATGATCAGATTAACGTTACACATGCAAACATAGATTTTTTTGATATACACAATAGTATAATTTAGTGATTGTATTTAAGATAGAAGAAAATCGAGTAAGTTCCAACACAGTTGCAGAAGGTCAACTATTATTCATTCATTGCATAATTTCACATGGGACAGATATTAAAACAATGTGATACTATTAAATCTAATGAAAATATTGATGATTATTAGCCTTATTGATTAACGATAATCGCTTGGCTATTTTCTATAGATTAAATTAGATCATAGTTTACCGTTAGCATTCCTTTTTTCTTTCTTTCATTTTTTTTTTTGTTACTCAATAGGAAATGAGAATTTATGTGTTTGTGTGTATGCTCTATGTACTGGACAGGGAGAAGAAAGAAGAGAGTAGAACTCATTTAAGTCGTGCTTCACTCTAGGCGCATATATATATATAGGATAGTTTGGTGTGAGAAAAAAAGCAGAACAGAAAAATGTCAGAATTACGATAGTGAGTTTACTGACCAAGAAGGAAGGAGTAGTAATGGATATAAGGACAAATGTATTAGTAGCATTAGCTATGCCACTTTGGGCGGAATGTCTGATCATCATCATCATACTTTCTTATATTATTTGACTGTCTACACGAAAAAGAAACGGCTAAAGGTAAGTACCATGCTATAAGTTACTATATGATTATTTTTCTTATCCCGCGAGATCGATTGAATAAAGGTGAAAGTTGACATTTATTAAGTCGTATCAATATTATATACATATATATATATATATATAGTATGCATATGTATATATTTGATTTAAAAACATCAATCAATAATAGTAAGAGAATAGTAAAACACATGCATTGTTAAAGCAAAGTTAAATCATATGTAGAAGAAGCTGAGAAGGAGAACATATACATGCACATGTGTTTTGATAAGAACAAAATGAATTTCTTTTTTTTAAAGAAAAGTCAATACTATTCAACGTTGAAGGTTAGATTTGATCGGAGTAAGTACACGATTGGCAGGTGCTAGAGGATAACGAGAGGATGATGGGAGGTTAAGTAAGAACGAAAAAAAAAGAAAGAATATTGACCACATGGCCTTGTTTCAATGATAACTGTTGCGGTCGAGTAGGGAAGCAGAGAGAATGACTCAAAAAAGAAAATGCAGTCCATTATAGATCCGTCATACAAATATCTAATTGAGTTCGTGGAGCGGAACTGACTTCCATTCAGTATACATGCTATAATAAGAACAACACAATCACCGGAAGCTCTTCAAAGATAACTCGTTACATGTACATGTATGTAGATTATGCGCATTCGTTCATTCTTCTTTTCGAAGTCACATGTCTGGTATGTCGACCGACATGTTTCACTTCTCATCGTTCATTTTACCGAGAGTAGTCATCACCATTATCATTAATAAAATATACGTCTACTAGTTACTACTACTGTTCTATGAACACGTCGTGTCATTCAACACTTCAACTACCGCATTAACTAATCTAGTAACTATTTTCGATGGCCAAATCTAACTATTATATAATTACATCTCATAGCACTGTAGTTAATATATAGGCTAGCAGACATTTCCTTTTTTACCCTTCTATTTCAATATCATCTATTACTTTTTAGTTCTCTTTATTTACTAATAGTACCTCAATATTGATGTTAGCTTTTATGAAGCCGGAATAACACACTCGGACATATTGACCAACTATATATATTATTATTATCATTTAGTTAAAAAGAAATTAGTTGACAATCAGTCTGTTCATGCATTATAAAACAAAAGAAAAGGAATGCAAATTTTTTAAATTGAATAGGCGTACGAATGCATCACCTGCACACATCTATATATATATAAATGTCGCGTCATACAGGCAGATAATCATAGGAAACAACAGGAAGGCAATTAGAAAGATCAAAAATTGCTTGCCAGAGTTATAATCGTCTCATTTTACTAATGACAACATTTTATTATTATTATAGTTTTTGATAATCATGCATCTTTTTTTCACAAGAGACTTCCAGCTTTTGTTTTCTATGAAGTACAAACGATTTCTATTCAGCTCCTATGTCACGTTTAGTTTTCAATTGAATGACCTTGTTTATACATGAATGAGATGCAGATAATTACAGTATGAATGAGCAGCTTGATCAAGTTTGTTTTTCATTTATTCATCTGTCTTTGTCTTATTCTCTCGCTCTCTCTCTCTCTTATCCATCGTCCACTCCAATTTGTATTTCAGTTAATACAGTGATTCAAAGTCAATATATATATATATATATGTGTGTGTGTGTGTAGACCAGCGCGACCGGTTGATTCAAAAGGTTATAGTCCTACTGTGTCTCTATTTTCACTTGACCTTCGAAGTTGATGCTTGATTCGTATTCCATCACATATAGTCACACCAGTAGTGTGGTACCTGTTTGAATGCACATGGTAGTAATTATAAACGAAACAGAGAAGGAAAAAGAAAGAAATTTCAAACGAAGAAAGTTCATGATTGTCATTCGATTAGTTGGTTGTCATTGTTGATATCATTTCTGTGTCATTGATAATACAAGAAAAGTGAAATGTAGAAGATAATTCAATGTCAAATTAATAAATGAGTCAGATACAGTCACTGTCTTTCCGTTGTCTTCCTATTTCATCACTTATACTCACTTTTTTCTCTCTTTTGAAGCATCCGTTACCGACAGTAGCATTTGTTTCAATCTGACTGCATAATCCTATAGAAAAAAAATTAATAATAAGCGAGAAAGAAAAAGAAGAGGATGTTTCCGTCAGAAACCATTTCTATCATCGCATGATAAAAAGCAAGTAAAAAATTTTCTTTTCTTATTTCATTATAGAGTCTCTTTCTATTATCAAAGTACGTTGTACAATTGGTTTATCCATAGAACAAAATTGACTTTGAAAAATAAAACAGAAATTCTCGTAAGTAACCAGCTGCTGTCTAGAGTTGAAGAAATATACATGCATCATTAAAATATCAATATTAGTTCGAGCTATCCATAAAGTATTGACATTGATGAATGACTATTTCGTGCACTTGTAAGATGAAACAGCATAATTTCAATGAGTCTACTTTTAGTTTGTTTGCTTTAGCCAGCGGCAGAGAAACAAGAATAAAAGAAACGATGATATAGACTGATAATCAGGTCAAAATCATACTTTGGCCTACGGTCATTCTATATGTACGTTTCAACAAAATCTCTTTTTTTCTTCGTGTTCATCTTCTTCTTGTCTTATCCATGTTATAGTAGACGAGTGTTATCAGTAGAGTTGGACCATTCAACCGGAAGTTTCACTGGCTCACTTACTCATTCGTCTCATCATCTTTTTTTTCTTCTTCTGCTCGTTTAAACATCGACTCAACAATTGCCATCATTATTATATTCTTTCTTTTCTTTTTTTGTATACGCGCACAGACAGATTTCGTCATCCGAAAAAACGTATACGTCTAAGCTTAAGTCAAGTCGAAAATAATTATTAATCTTGATCAAGAATATTTAAGAGAGACAGAACAGAACGATATGCAAACGATCAACTAAATATCAATCATTTAATTGGAATTGAATCGATTCATTGAGCGCATACTCTTTTGATAAACATCATTATCATCCGTATACATATTTTTTACATTTCAATTAGAAATGGAAGTATGTCTGTCTTCATACATCTAGATATATATATACATACATATAAGACTAGTTTTAGATTATTCATCGCATACAATTCGTTCATCACGTATGTGCAAATTAGGCGTGAAAGGTGTATCTCATGTGAAAATAAAATAATTCATCCTCGATGTATGTACGTATGTCATATTGTCCCTGAACTTTAATTTCACTAGTGGTGAGTATATGTATACATTGAATGTATGTAGAGGATTCGAAATTAATAATTCGAACGTCATCGTCCCGCCTAGACACGATCAAATTTGTGTCTACATGAGCACATCAAATATTCTTAATCATACGACGAACTGTATATATATATATATATATATGATATTATTGAATAGACAGATTTCTTATTGTTAGCATTTGAGTTATCCGCGTAATTAGAGTAGTGTGCGCATGTATATCTCTATTCTCCTTGATCCATTTCTACAGCATAAAATGAAGACATTATTCTTGAATAGGTAGATTTTCTTTTTTACATAATCTATTTAATAAAATTAAAAAAATTGAGACCGACTGTCTGCCTGTCTCACCTGTTCTATATGTGGTCGGACTGTCACCGTCGCTGATTTGATCCGATTACAAAAATCATTGTTGTTGTCGATGTAGTAAGTTTAACACTGTTTGACGTTTCATTTGTCACTATCGACAGTCGACGGCTGCACAATAAAAATCAATCATGACTATGTCGTCATCATCGTTTAATCTTTACTTTGTCTTCATAGCTCGAGAACGTACAGGAAGGTTCAGATGCACATACATTTATTCTTCCGGAGAGGAAGTTACTTTGTAGTTGTAGTACACAATTTACATCCATCATGCTTTTCTTTGTTCTCAAGCTTGTTTACAAACGCCGAACACGAGAGAAAGAAAGACATCACGATGGATGGTGAGCGTTCACACTTCTAAGCCATCGGTCATTAATTCGAAAATTGGGAGGAGCATGTAACTCACAAGTTATATTTGCACGTATCGATTCAATCCAATCTCATTGCTAAGTAGTGAAAGAAAATTTAATTATTTAATTAAAAATTTACGTTTTTATTTTTACCTTAAATTTTGTGCGTTTATTTTTTTCACC
Source organism: Rotaria magnacalcarata (assembly GCA_900239745.1). Taxonomy (NCBI): domain Eukaryota; kingdom Metazoa; phylum Rotifera; class Eurotatoria; order Philodinida; family Philodinidae; genus Rotaria; species Rotaria magnacalcarata. The sequence continues at coordinate 5,326 of OENM01001072.1, read as the reverse complement.
CTATAGATTTAGTGTGACCATGTCGACGATTTTTTTTCTATTATTTTTCATTAAACCAATTCATACGGCCATACAACGATTACCATCGATATCATTAAACGAGCAAAGTTCTATTGGTACGTCGATCTATGATTTAACTCGTGTTTATCCATCATCATCAAAAAATCTAATAAAATTTTCCTTCCTATACGATTCAAGTCCGCATAATTCATTTTTTATTGTTGATTCTCTAACTGGACGTATATCTATAAAACGTATGATTGATCGTGAAGAACTATGTCAAACACATACATGCAATTGTGAACGATGTTTATTAACATTGGAAATTATTGCATCTGCATCAACAAAAATTGATATCTTATCATTGGATATTATTATTGAAAATATCAATGATAATCAACCCCTATTTCCCATATCGACATTTCAAATTCGCTTATCAGAAAATACGGATCTCGGATATGTTGCATCATTTCCGGCGGCAACTGACTTAGATTTTCAAGATCGTCTTGAATATCGTATCGTACCATTAGATATATCATATAAACAGGAAACTTTAGAAACATTTTCTATTATTAATTTACAAACAGAAAATCAACTTGGCTTACGTTTATTAAAATATCTCGATCGCGAACGACGAAATCTCTATAAAATGAAAATTTTAGCCAGTGACGGTCAACATATTGGTGCATTGTCTTTAGATATTTTTATTCTTGATTCAAACGATAATGTACCGAAATTTGAACATGAACAATATGAAATTAAATTACGAGAAGATACTCCCATTGGAACAGAAATTATTCATGTACATGCGTATGATAATGATGAAGGTTTAAATGCATTAATTAATTATACAATTATGACGGATAATCCATCGTCATCTTTTCCATTTCGAATTAATGTTACGACTGGAATCATTGAATTAGTTCAATTATTAGATTACGAATATGAAATGAACTATCGTTTTAGTGTTCGCGCTTGTGATAATGGACCTGATGCTGTTTGTGTTTATTCTCAAGTTGAAATTGATATACTTGATGTAAATGATTGTCCACCGGAAATCGATTTTATTCTACCTGATAATCATTCACAGAAAAATATTTTTTATATCAATGAAGAACAAGAAATTCATACACGCTTATTTCATTTAAGCGTGAGCGATAAAGATTCAGTTAATAATAAAATTATATTAAAATTATTAACACATCAAAATTTATTTCAATTAAATGAACAATATAATGATCTATATAATTTAATTCTTATCGGTAGACTTGATAGAGAACAACAAGAAGAATATAATTTAATTTTCGAAGCAAAAGATCAAGGAGCAGAACAAACGTTAACAACTGAAAAACATCTAACTATTCGTTTAATCGATATTAATGATTGTTCACCAATACTCGATGCATATCCAACGCCGATTAATATCAATGAAAATAATCCTTCAAATATTCAACTTATTCAATTTCATGCACGAGATTGTGATGTTGTAAATACATCGAATAGTCTGATTTCATATTCACTTGTAGTTTCGAATGATTCTCGCTTTTTTCATATGGATTCTAAAACTGGAATATTATCGGTTAAAAATATTTCATTCGATTATGAATTAAAAGATGTGTATCATCTAATATTAAATATATCCGATCATGGTATTAATCCTAAACGATTGGAAACCTTACAAACATTAACTATTCATATAAATAATTTGAATGATAATAAACCAAAATTTGAAAAAGAATTCTATTCATTTAAATTATTTGAAAGTGTTCCTATAGGAACATTTGTTGGTCAAGTTAAAGCTATTGATCTTGATTTAAATTCAATTATTAATTATGAATTAACATCTATCGATGGTCAAAACGCGTTCTATGTAGATTTTTCAACTGGTGAATTACGTACGAAAATATTACTCGATTATGAAATTCATTCAATTCATCGTTGCTATATTACAGCTAAAGACAACGATGATCTTCATTCTGATCGTGTGTTAGTAACTATTCAATTGATTGATGTCAATGATAATGCTCCAATTATTGATACGCCATCCTCTGTTTATATTGCAAGTAAATTATTAGAAAGCAATGCCTCAACAACAATCGTAATTACAAACATAATTGCACATGATCATGATTCAGGAAAAAATGGAAATTTAACATATAAAATTATTGATGGAAATGAAAATGGATATTTTCAATTAAATCTATATAATGGAACAATAATTTCAGATATAAATAATTTGCCGCAGGGATATCATCGTTTAACAATAAAAGTATGTGATCAAGGCGATAGAATTGAAAAATGTTCGACAGTAATTATAAATATTAAAATTGGAGAGTATGCAGAGAAGTTATATTATTCAGATGAAATCGTAGAAACAAAACAGTTAATTGGCGATGAAAATATCCTCACAAATGAAATGATTTTTATAATTATTATTGTTTCATCGATATTTACATTATTAATCAGTATTACAATGGGTATTGTATGTGCTGTGTTTTGTAAACAAAAACGATATCATATTAGTCATCGATCATCATTAAAAGCGCAGTGTGAATTACTTCAATCAACAGATGCTGACAAACTTCTTGCGACAAACGACACAAATACTTTCTCATCAACAAGCAAAGTAAGCTGACATAAAAGTTTTCTTTTTTTTTATCGTGTCTTCTAATTTATCCTCAAGGTCTTCTTTTCCTATTCTAATCTTCGTGTCTTTGTTTGCATTGAAAGCATTCTCACATATATGAACATTATTTTTGCTAATCTTCATTTTCCTTTTCTCTAATTAAACAGATCGTTTAAACCGATAACTGTTTTGAAATTACCCAAAAATCACCTACGAGAAAAATAAAGCTTGAGAATAAACTTGATTTGTTTTCTCGTTACACCTTTTAAAAGATTAGTTATAAAGATAGAGTGAAAATTTGATTGCGTAATGTGCGTGTAAAAGAAATACTTTAGAGCAATTAACTTTTTCTCTTTCTCTTAACACTACATAGCGGAAATTAGTCGTGAAGCAAGTTGATGTGTGAGTGCATCTTCCACACATCGAAGCCAATTAACTTGAAATGATCCAAAGGGAAATGGCAGCAAATAAGACGAGCATAACGGGCACGTTTTTATGCGTGGCTTCATATTTATTATATTGCATAATCTTAGTCTTTTCTGTTACTATCAATATTTTAGAACTTGAATGAACATCATCATATTGAACCCTATGATGATATTAAAGCCTCGGGCAGTGCAGTCAGTTCAGAAGATAGTTGCTATGGAAGTAATGATTTATCAAGATCAAGCTCCAGTGGACATGGCGTTACGAGACCTCTTCTTACGCCTCAACATCGTTCATCAAGTCTTAGCTCAACTAGTGTTGATTATGCTATTCCAGTTCCACGACAACACTCAATATATGATAATAAATTAGAAAATGTAGATATACAACAATCGATTACGAATACAAGTGTAAGCTTTTCGCAGCAAGCACATCATCTAACAACATTTCATTCACCAACATCATCATCATCGAATAATTCTAATTTAAAAAAGACTCTTCAATCATTTACTCGACGACCCATTATTAATTTACAGTCAACATATTTAACTTATGACTCAATTGATACGCCACCATCACTTCCGAATCAGTCATCAATTTCATCATCATCAACAGCTAGTACTACATCAAGAGAATACAGTATTTGAAAGAGTTTATTCTGTTTTTGGTTTTTTTAGTTTCATTTTGAAACAGTGTGTCTTGTCTCATTAAACTAAATAAATGCTATTGCCTTATGTTCTATATATCATATTTTTCGTCTGTTTTTATAAAATAAATATGATGCTGAACCATAAACAGTCATCTGAGGTATTACTACTACGAAAAAAAACTGTTAGCGCAATCCCTGTGGGATTAAAATGTGAAACACGATGGAACTCCTTTATTGGATCCTGTCTTTCACGGTCTGTGAGTCTTTGTAGCTTTTCTGTCACTGTCTGTCATCATATATGCAGCCTTTAGGTCACGGTCTGTATTTTGATCTATGGAGTCGATAGAGACCATCACAGACCGGGCGATGGGTCCAAATTTCCACCCTATGTACTTTCAACACTCCTTTCAGATTGTGTTGCACAAAACAGACTAATAAGATATAGGATTGCTCAAGTCATAGACCAATTTCTACAGAAGAGCAATGTGTATCATGCATAATCCAAATAGTGATTATCTTCTTACTTCTGAATATATTTACCAGAGTAAATCACAAAATCATTTTGATGCATTTCACTCAATTCTACTTTCGAACGAGTGATGAGATGATCACATGTTTTACTAGTTTCATTCGATAGCATGTATATCATAAGAGTGTTTAAAATGTAAGTCGTTCATAAATTAATTCTGCTTGAACAAATGATCATGATACAGCAGTTTTGCTCAAATCATAAGATAACTAATGCCATTAAAATATTCGATTCTTTGTTTTATTAACATTTGTACTTCACGTTAACAGTTTGAATAAACCTAATAATTTTTATTTCAACTACAAATAAAAATAATCTTAAAACACAAGTGTAAAGGAATTAATCTAGAAATAGAGGTAAGCAAGCAAAAGTGATGCAATACAGCTGCACATGTACACATATATGCACGGTTTCTTTTTTCGTTCTGTATAGTAATTCGTTTCTCTATAGTTCATCTACAGAATTGGCAGTAAATTCTATAACGAACCGTATTATTAATGAAAACCGCTGATGTGGCAGAAACCGCGGTTTTCGTGACTTGAACATTTGCATTGCATTGATCAAGTAGACTGAAATTTATAGAATCTGCAGTTTTTGCGTCCCCATAATTTTGCAAATCAAAAGCAAAACTCGAAATTTCATGTAGCAATGCATGCTAAAAATACCACATGTGTATATTTAAGGCAAAATAAATCATTTTCGATAGCCTCATTATTTCTAATTTTTTTTCTGCTTTGACACATTCCTCTGAAAATGCGAAAAGTAAAATAAAAAACATTAGAGAAAATGTGTTATCAAGATGTTTTTTGTGAAATTATGTATGGCTGTCATTATTGAGACGGATGTATAACCATGAAAATATCTAGTTAAACTTCACGAATACAATTAACTAAGCTGATAGTGATAATAATTTTGAATCAGGTTTATTCAAGAAAATTTAAAATAGAATGTTTCAAATACAATTTGAAAACATGGAATATAAAATCTTGAATATATTAGAAAGAATGAGAAAATACAAACACAAATGAAGATAGAGAGTGCGTTATAAGACTTCTATCTAAGTAGCATACGAAAATGGAAAGAAAAGCTCTAGAAT